>SNQJ01S0028617.1:30314-60802 GCA_010110895.2 Picea sitchensis | reverse complement strand
ACTATATTGATGCTACCGGGTAAATGGTATATTTTGTGCTCAAGTCCATTACCTGTAAATACCTCTCTAGCTAGGAGGGAGTGTTAATATTATGGTAGCTGCGGGAGGTATTTACCTCTACATGTGAACCTAACGAGAATAGAAAACTTTGGGAAGCAAGAGAAACCCTAATGAATTGGCTAATAACCCTAGAAGCCTTTTCGACTCAAGAATATAATTTATATTAGGCTATTAGCCTCCAAGAGAAGAAGTCGGCCAGAATTAATAATAATATACTGAACAAACACCTACCCAGAAGGAGAAGTCGGCCCCAGTAAACTGGCAGGATTACTATAAATATAGGGCACCAGTTTCTCATTTGTCACATCTCAGGACTACAGTTTTCCCAATTGGTGTGCACTGCAAGTGTATCTTGTGTGCAGGTTTGGAGGAGGGTTGCAGGTGCAGCTGCAGCAACAACAAGTTTCAGTATTTGGCTTGGATATCTCTTAGCTAGGGTTTGGACTATCTGATCATCTTTTTGTGATGCGCTATCCTTGAGGAGATATGCACTGCTCTTTGTTTGGCTATCTAGCCTAGGGTTTGCTTTCGAAGGAATTCTCAGGTCAAGGTTAAGGTGCTCGGAGGGAGGCTTTGGCCTGTGGTTGGGAGATGAGGGTATCATTGTGGTAAAATGAGCACACCATCTTATATATTCTAACAAAAGGAATATTGATGGTGGGGATCCATTTCAGAGATTGGAAAATGAGTTATCGTCAACGCAGTTTTAGAATTCGCAATCAACCAGGATCATTGATCTTAACAAGTCAATAGATCAACGACCTATTTCATTTTCATCACTAGTGAACATCTTCCATTGTGGAGATCAGGAAGAGAATTAAACCATGAGCTAGTTGTATCTATGCAATGTCTTGCAGCTGTTAGATCTAGGGGAAGATGGATCTACACCGTTGATTAGCAGACAGGGATTAGAAGGTGGCCATAGAACTTGGAAACTGGAGCTAAAAGGAGAGTGCGAGGAGATAAGGGATGGGTAATATCAGTGCCTCGATATTAAACCCTCGGTCACAAGGAATGGTCCTACGAGAAAAATGGCCAACATATAAGCGAATGGAATTGTGACAGACAACAAAATTCGATCATGTTAGTGATCGAATCAAGTGAACAACATTTTATCCTAGGCACCCTTTTACGGGTTTAGAGAACCCCAAGATAATTTGGGTCACTTAACTGTGGGATATGTGAGTTGGATTTGGATCTGGTCCAAGCTTACAAAAAATTTAGGTCGGATTCATATCTGACTTGTATCGGTTTGGTATCAGAGCATAGAAATTGCTTTCAGACCACAGGAAAGGAGATATATTAGTCTGATACCATCAATATGGTATGAGAGCACAGAAAAGTTTTTGTCTGATACCATCAACAACCTTGGGTGCTCTTGATGACATACCTCTCGGGATAACCCGTTGACCCCCAGTGTCTATGAATTCCATCCTCATCTCCTGATAATTCATTTTGAAGTCTCCAAAGGAATATAACCATTGTACTCCCAATACCACATTGGTGTATGCTAATTTCACCACATAAAAGTCATCGGCCAACGTGTAGTTTCCCAATGCCAAATCTAACCCTCTAATCCTCCAAGTACACGTCATATTGTACCCATCTTCCACTACTACTTCAAAACCCTCAAATTCCTCCATGGGAATTTGTCTCCTGGTAACCAATGTTGCATCTATGAAATTATGGGTGGCCCCTCTATTAATCAACGTTGTTACTCTTTGTCCCTGCATAATTCCCCTGATTCGAAAGGTATAGTACCTAGGGACTCTTGACATTGTGGTTATGGTCACCTTATTGACCCCTTCTTGTAATGGTGCATGTTCTAGAATTTCAAGGTGTGGTGCCTCACCACTATTTTGACCTTGATTTGGATTGTTCAAGTTCTCCTCCTCACCTTCTTCTTATTCATCAAATAGTACTTCAATATAATGGACCTTTCCCTTTCCCATACATCGGTGACCTGGTTCCCATGGATCCTTGCAACTAAAGCATAGTTTCTTTCTTATAATCTCTCTATGAGTTCCTTCATCTAACCTATATTTCCTTGTCCATGTCTACTGGGGAAAATTTGTCGCCTACCCTTTCTGAAGAGTGAAGGTATTTACTGGGGCCTTTTTGGCCGCAGTCTCTGGCATATCCTAAATTTTCTTTATGGCACCCTGTATTGTGGGTGGCCTAAAATATTTAACCCAACCCTTCAAGGGTTAAGTTATCCTCTTTGTAAATAACATCACTAACCTTTGTTCTGAGATATCATTTACCTTGTCAACCAACCTCTGAAACTCTGTGATAAATTCCTTTCGTGTACCTGTCTGTCTCAAATGGGCCAACTCCTTGAAATGAATTTTAGGATCCTTCCTTTCGAACCTATCCATCACCCTCTGGGTGAATTCTACATATGATGTAATGTTAGCATTTCCAAGGGTGACCAACCCATGATGCCACCATTCATGAGCCTCCCCATCCAAATGTAAGGTGGAAATCTTCATTTCCTTTGCCTCAGTCATTAGGTTGAGCTGGAGGTAAGTGTTCATATTTTTCACCCAAGTGCTAGTTGAAGTCTTAGTTGATCCATCAAAAGAGGGAATAGTTAACCTGCCCACCCTGCACATAAGATCATAGTTTTGTTGGTACTACATTTCTTTGTTCCATTCCCTTGGTTTTTTCCTATATTTAGCATTGTAATAGTCTTGGAAAGAAAATCCTTCCTGGAAACCTTCTGGTGTGGCTAGGTACTCTTCGTAACCCTTGAGGGGATCACTATCTGGGTCTTGTTGTTCTGGAAATTTTGGTTTTTTCTTCTTAAGAAATTGTGGTAACGATGGCCTTGGTATTTTACTGCTACCTATCGGAGAGCCTCTCTGTATTGGAATATGAGTATTTTTATTCTCCCTATAGGACCTACTACTTTGTTGATTTCCCTCTGTTTGATTCCCATTGTAGCCTCCTTGGATTTGAACGAGTTGTGTCAGGAGTTATGTTGTCTGTTGTTGGCTCACATTCATCTGCAGTTGTCCTGCAACTATAGATTCCAACAATTGTTGGACTTTGTCCTCACCCTGGTTCCCCATGCTTCCTTCTAGTTCTAACTCTGAAGTGATTTCTTCTAACTTCATCGCTGGTGATTTGTTAGAGGCTTTTCCTCCACCCCCCTTCTTCCTTAGCATTACAAGTTGGCAAAATCACCCATGTATGCACGTAATCTATTTTCCTTCCCACTGTTTTCCCTCACTGTAAATCGCACGACATTTTTGGAAAAACCCTGAAAAAATGCCAAAATTAAAATGATGATAACTTTAGTTCCTGAACTCTGTTTCGGCTAATTGTTTTTTTGAAATTGGGTATTTTTTCGAGAGAAATTAAAATACCCAATATTTTTTGGCAAATTCTACAAAGAAACATTCATGTCTAAGCCTGAAGTTCACGTTCCTCTTTTTTCCTTAAAACATTTCTGCAAAAAGACCCCAACATTTTCTCCTTCTTCAGCCAAGAAAATTTCTTTGATGTAATCACAGGATGGCAAGATCACCAACTCTAATACCACTATAATATACTTGACCCAAATTATTAATTCTTCCTATGTGAAAATGATATGAAACCCTTACAATAATTTTCTCAATGAGGAATATTATCAAACACATGCCAAGCACACATAAATAGAGCAAACTAATATGACATCTTATCATGAATGGGAAAAACAATACAAATATATCTAGTGGATGTAAAAACCACTACATAACAAGACTAGGAATATAAACTATTGGCTTCTAGGCAGCTACACAATCTGCTACAAAACACACAAGGAAACCTGGTATGATGCCAACATAGAAACCGAGGCTCTCCAAGCCTCTCCAAGCCTCCAGTATACTTCAACATATTCAGAAAATACCACAAGACAAAGACTCCAAATGAACTCTCCTTTGTCTAGCTAGGGTGGGTATTGCACCACCAAAACTAAAACTGTAGTGGAACATTTTTTCCCAAAACCCCAACGAAAATGTTGGCTACAATAGCACTCAAATAAGATATCAAGTCATAATGCCTAAGGAGGTAGGCTCCCTTTTTATTTATTCTTCTTCTTCAATTCTTCTAGATATTCCTTCTTGACCAAATCAAACCCTCACTCGATTAAAATATAATTATTTATTTTATTTAATATCTCTTTAGGGTTTGATACTTTGAATCCCATTTTTCTTTATTGACTATAGCCTACGGGAATTGTGTCAGCTACTGAGTCATCAATCAGAGGGGGACATTACATATTAGGTGTCAGATTTTGATCTAGATTTTTGAGGGAACGAAATAAAACACAAAGATATGACAAAAAACATGGAAATACAATAAAGCATGGAAATACATTAAAACTTTTTTTCTATTAATGATTGAAATATGCAACAACTGCAAAAATACAAAGCGAAATAAACTCACTAGAATGGTGGCAGCTTATATCTGAGAAGAGATGTGGCAACTACACGCATTCGCAAGATGGATTACAATGAGGCTTTAAAAGCCTTTTTAACATAAAGATCCAATGAGAGAAAACCCTAAACATAAAAAACCCTAACCCCATGATATGAAACACCAAAATGTTTGTGGGCCCCGATGTGGGTAGTTGATACATCAACTTCTCGAGAGCATAACATTTGCATACGATCTGTGTTAGGGGCACTCGGTATATCATCAAAAAGGTCTAGTTGAGAAGTACACATTCCAAATGTCCCAATACATGCCTTTGGCTAGCTATAGAGCACGATTGAGCCAAAAAAATGTCGTTTAGGGCCTTAAAACGACACCAGAAGTTCTGGACTTGAAAAATCGTAGAAGAACTTCCAAGATGGAAAACTGTGTCTTGAGATAGTGGACTAGGTGGGTGGACACCAATATCCACTTCGATCAGATTTACATGTGAATTGTCTCTACCTTTCAGATGTTTCTATAAATCCAAGGTCACCCACCCCCAACAATAGGGAGGGTCTTAAAGATATCTATGAGCAAACATGAGCATGTGTGAAAAAGGCAATATGAGAGATGATATACTCAATAGAAGACACCCATAGCTAGAGTTGGAAAAGACACAATAAAGGAATACTTTGCACTTGGGTGAGAATATTTCGTCCTTTTGGAGCTTCCCCATAGATAGAACCTCTTTAGTGTGATCTATGATTACACAATTCCCATCTTCCCTGGAAACCTACTAAAGCTTTCAATGGTTCCACCATTATGGAATTGTTGAGAGAAAAATATAAAATACTTATACGAACTAGTAAGGTTAGACTGTGATAAGGAAGTATAAAGGGCTCGATCTTCCAACTTGGGTTACAGAAAAATGGTTAACATTGAGTACACTTTGGAATCAAATAGATTCTTCAATAGAATTCCCTCACTATTAAGTCATGGTCTTTCAGAACATCAGTTTTGTTTTCAAAGGGATGGATGCCCATTTTGTCACTTCATTCCTTGTGTCCTGTAAAAGATCTATTTTTTATCATGCCACCCCACTTACTTAATGAATTTTGGTTTCAATAAATCTTAACTAAGACATGCTTATTTAATGAACATCCTCAAGATTTTATACAAGTAAAGAAGAGGCACATATATGAAATTATTATAGGTGGAAATTATTAAATGGTGTCATTTCTATTTGAGCTTCCACCTGCCAATATTATCCTCCTTGCACATATTATCACATTGGTAATTGCGCTTGACAATGTCCTCATTTTCATTTTGATTTTTTTTTTTTATGAAACAAGTCACTTTATGAGACATATATTTCTTTTCTACATCGCATGTACAAATAGGTATGATGCTACCTCTGTTAACCCTAAATTTCTTCCCAATTACAAAAAATCACAAGACAATGATGAAGCATTAAACAAATCCTGAAAGCTCTATGTCTAATATCTTGAACCCCACCCCATTATTTACTATGTCTACATTTTAAAGATAATGGATAGCAACTAGGGATTCGGTAAAATGGACAAATAAAATGCGTGAAGCTTTGAGAATGATTTGTCTAGAAGATTTATAATTTTTAACCACGATAAAGATTTTACAATTATGTATGTAGTGGCATTCTCTTCCTTATCAAACGAAAGAGAAATATTATTTAATGTAATTTGTAATATTACCCAAACACTTTTTACATTACATCATTATTCATTTCAAAATATAAAGCTTTCAACATTATAGTTCACCCTAATAAAAGTTTGTTAGTTAATTTAAAAAGATGCATATAAAATTGAATACAAATCCATTATGAATACCAAATGCAAAAGATGTTTCTATATATAACTTTATAAATATTATAAATTATCGCCGAAAACATGTATTTAATAATGGGAAAAAATTATCATATTTCATGATCACATAACCTTGTTTTTTCTTTATATAACATTTTCTTTACTAATAATCATACATTGATTATTATTTTTTGAAAAACTTATTTACTATCCTTTTCTGTACATGATTATTCAATTTAAAATTTTAAACTACTTTTAGTTTTGTATATCACTTGGATAGAGTTTTACGAAGAGTAAAGGCCATCCAATACCACCCACCATCTATGGGCCATGGTGCATGAGTATAATTTTGAACCAGATGTTTATGAGGGAAGAAATAAATTCAATTCAATGGAATGTAATTACAAAATAAATTCAATTCAATGGAATGTTTACTTATATTATTTTCCATGCCACAACTCGATAAATGGATTGACACCACCCAACCCAATTTGCGATAATCTCAATCCCAAAAAACATGACATTATGACTTGCATGAAGGAATTGACTCGCACCCCATTTTCTTCACCTCTGTATCTCACTTAGTTACTACGATAATCTGTAGTTGGCCTGCAACTATAGATTCCAACAATTGTTGGACTTTGTCTTCACCCTGGTTCCCCATGCTTCCTTTTGGTTATGACTCTGATGGGATTTCTTCTGACTTCCTCTCTAGTGATTTGTTAAAGGGCTGTCCTCCACCCCCCTTCTTCATCAGCATTACAGGCATTGTATGCACATAATTTGATTTCCTTCCCACAATTTTCTCTCAGTGTAAATCACGTGGCATTTTTTGGAAAAAAAAACCTAAAAAAATGTCAAAATTAAAATGATGATAACTTTAGTTCTTTGACTCCATTTTAGCTGATTTGTTTTTGAAATTGGGTATTTTTCCAAGAGGAATTCAAATACCAAATATTTTTTGGTAAATTCTACTCGGTAACATTCATATCTGAGCATGCGGTACTCTTTTTTTTCTAAAAAAAATTATGCAAAAGGACCCCAAAATTTTCTCCTTCTCTAGCCAAGAAAAGTTCTTTGATGTAATCACATGTTGGCAAGATCACTAGCTCCGATACCACTGTAATATCCTTGACCCAAATTATTAATTCTTCCTATGTGAAAATTATATGAAACCCTTACAATAATTTTCTCAATGAGGAATATTATCAAACACATGGAAAGCACACATAAAATAGAGAAGACTAATATGACATCTCATTATGAATGGGAACAACAATACAAATATCTCTAGTAGCTGTAAAAATAGATGTAGAACAAGACCAGGAATATAAACTATTGGTTGTTAGCCAACTACACAATCTTCTACAAAACACACAAAGAAATATGGTATGATGCCAACATAGAAACTGAGGCTCTCCAGGCCTCCCACTGCTCTACTCCAGTATACTTTAAGATTTTCATAAAATACCACAAGATAGACTCCAAATGAACTCTCATTTGTCTAGCTAGGGTGGAAGGTTTTTCCCCAAAACCCCAATGAAAATGTTGGCTACAAGAGCACCCAAATAATATATCAAATCATAATTCCCAAGGAAGTAGGCTCCTCTTATAGTTATTCTTCTTCTCTGATTCTTCTAGATCTTCCTTCTTGACCAAATCAAACCCTCACTTGATTAAAATATAATTATTTATTTTATTTAATCTCTTCAGGGTTTGATACTTTGACAACCATTTTTCTTTGTTGAATATAGCCTACTAGAGTAGTGTAGGCTAATGAGTCGTCAATTGGAGGGGGGCATTACATATTAGGTGTCATATTTTAATCTGGATTATTTAGGGAACGAAATAAAACACAAAGATATGACAAAAAACATGGAAATACAATAAGATCCTGGAAGGCCATGATACTCTTTGTCTTAGATTAAAATGAGATTCATAAATATGTAAAATAAAATTTCTCAAAACCAAAGAATGATGAAGACAAATCCAAACACAAAAGGAATGAAGCAAATACTAAAATAATCTTGATAGATTTTGTAAAAGATCATTTAATTCCACACATTTCTAAGTTCAAAATTGCCAAAGAGATGTTTGACGCCTTGGTGGGATTATTTGAAAGTAAAAACACTAGTAGGACACTAGCCTTGAGAAATCAACTCTGTTGAATCATTATCAGAAATTTAGAATCAATTGCTATTCACTTTATGAAGGTCTCCCAGTTGAGAGATCAACTTCAAGCCATTGGAGACAATGTTGATGATGTTGAACTTGTTAAAATAACTCTTAATGGATTTCCTTCCTCATGGGAGTCATTTGTTCATAGTATTTTTTTACGAGAGAAGTTTCAATAGTTTGTTTGATTATGTATTGATTGTATCCAAGAAGAAGCCCAAGTATTGTCCAAGAAAATTTTGCAAAAACCCTAGGATGAAGGGACTCAAGCACTTATAGCTCATACAAGGAGAAAGAAGGTAAGAAAAAAAAATTGGAAAGAAAATTACAAGTGAAGAATCAACTCCAGTCCAAAAATGGGAGAAGAAATACCTTTCAAAGATTAGATGCTTTAATCGTAATACATTTGGTCATTACGTTGCTCAATGTCCTCAAAATAAAAGGAAGGGAAGGAAACATGCAACAACAACCGATGTTGATGAGAATTCACCACGCAAGAAGACAAAGGAATCTAAGCTTGATGAATTGGTAGATGAACTGCGAAAAGAATTTGAAGATATGTTTTTTCTTTATCCCCTATCATAAAGATTTCATTGATTTATGTTGTCCTTGTTTTCATTTTTTGTCTTGGACAGGATACCTTGGAAATACCGTGGAGTTTACCATGGAAATGTTTTATATTCTTGATTTGTTCCGAGCAGGTTACTGTAGAGAAATAATTGGTCATGACACTAGAAAAGTGTTGTTATAATTCTTGTACTTGTTATCATTCTTGTCCTTGTTCCTGTCAATGTTCCTATTCCAGGTAGGTCACAGGTGATAGCTTTGAGAGGGAGCTATGGTAGAGGAAGTTGGCATCATAGTTCGAGGTCGAGGATTTTGTCCAGATGCACTATTTCTTGGGATTAGAGGTGTGATAGATATCATATGAGATCTTCCTCAGTCAGAGGATACTGATGAGATTCGATATGATGGACTGCAAGTCCATGGCTACACCTATGGAGAAAAATATAAATAAGTTGAGTGATTCTACTTTAGATTCATATTTGGTGGATCCCACGATGTACATGTAGTTGATTGGATCCTTGATGTACCTAGTTAACACTAGGCTGGATACTTTTGTTGCACCTTGAGCCAGTTTATGGTAGAAATGAGACACTACCATTGGGTTGCATCAAAGCATGTGTTGAGGTTATTGAATGGTATAGTTGGATATGGACCATATATGTCTCAGGTGGTGAATTAAGGTTGCAAGGATATACAAATTATGATTGGGCAGAGTGCGCACTAGACAAATTGAGCACCTTGGTGTGCTGCTTTAGCTTGGGATTAGTTACAATTTTAGGAAAGCAGGTTTATGTGGCACTTATTACAACAACGACGAAGTATATCACAACTAGTGTTGCAATTCATAAAGCAGTGTGGCTTCATAAGCTTCTTGTAGGAATTCATTAGAGACATGATGCAAAATGGAGCAGTGAAGCTCCAATACATATCCACATATGAGTAGAGTAGACATTCTCAACAAACCTCTATCGAAGGAGAAGTTTGAATACTTCAGGGACAAGCTTGGCATGATGTAGAATGTATCCCTCACTGAAAGGGAGTGTTGATGTTTTGGGAAAACATCGAGCATACATTCTCCTTCGATGGCCATGCTAACTTGTCTAAGGATAATGGCCTAGGCATAGTCTTTATCCTTGATCATGCTAACTTGACAAGGACCTACAAAGACTCGAGGTGTTGATGCTTCTCCAAATGGTAGCACTAGGATGAATTTTTTCCTCCAATGGCCATGCTGACATGGCTAAGGAAAATGGAAAACATTCTCCTCTAATGGCCATACTCACTTGGCTAAGGAGAATGGTACATTATTCTCTAGTAGTGATGCTAACTTAGCTAAGAAGAATGGACCAAGCGTAGTCTTTATCCTTGATCATGCTGACTTGATCAAGGATCGATGAAGACTCGAGGTACATATGCGTCAGACAAACATTCTCCTCCGATGGCCATGCTGACTTGGCTAAGAATAATGGTCCAAGGTGTTGGTGTTCTCCATATATTAGCATCGAGAAATATCCTCCAATGGTCATGTTGAATTGGCTAAGGAAAGTGACCTAGGGTGTTGATGTTGTTCATGTATTAGCATCGAGAATTCTTCTTCGATGGCCATGATGACTTGTCTAAGAAGAATTACCTAGGTGTGGTCTCTATCCTTGATCATGTGACTTGACAAGGACCATTGGATACCTGAGGTGCTATGTGGGAGAAGCATACATAAACTGGGTGATATGTGGCAAAAATATACATCAATTGGGTGCATGCCAGAGAAGACCACATCAACCAAGTTCAAGGAAAACCTTTCTATGACATAAGAAATCCAAGTATGGTTAATGACTCCCTTGTTGAGAGGGGCTATTGAAGTTTTCCAACTTCAGGAAATCATTATCCACACTAAATACCACATTGAAGACCATAGAAGACCATAGAATAGAAGTCGACCTCAGAGAAAAATAATAAAGTGAAATTGAATACCCCATAAGAGAATTTGACCCCACTAGAAAATAATAAAGTAAAAAAATAGAATTTCCACAAAGAGAAGTCAGCCCCAATAAAGTGACTTGAAGATTATAAATAAGAGTGACTCATTCCCATTTGTACGCATATTCTCAGATCTATCACTCAAGGAAACAAAGGTGCAAGTCTGAGGCAAGGAAGGAAAATGTTGCAACTAAGGTTTGTTGTATTTTCTCGTGTGCACTACCTCTTAGAGAGTTCCACTAGGGTTATGAGGTGACTCTGTATATCTCTTGGTCTGATTTTCATGGTGGTAATATTGTGAACTATTGAATTGATTCTTCTAAGAAAGGTTGTTGGGTTTTCTCCCAAGGATTGGGTTTCCTAGGATAAATTCTTGTGTTCTTTTGTCTATTGTGCATGGTTAATATTTCTAGATCTTGTTATTTCCACTATATTATTATAGTTGATATTTTCAGTGTATATTTATTCTATGATAAGTGTTGTATGAAAATGAATCATGTTATTAAATCATACAACAATGAATATCAATATCTGAGAATCCAAAAAATCAACAAAGTCTTCATTGCATACATTCTTGTCCTTTTTTGTGTAGTCATTGTCATTGGTTTTTTCATCAACCCATGTGAAAAGGTTTTTTTACCTCATTGATGCTAAATGTTGGGAGAAAAAACCTTTGGGATCAAAAACCTCTAGGGGTTGTTCTTGTTTTAGATTAAACACATTAATTGTTTCTGATACTTCTTTCAGATGGGCCAAATTCTTGACAATTGTGTCTCCAACTTGAATAGGAAATGTAATGAATTGCCTTTTTATCTTACTGTCAAATAAAATACACCAAGATTTATACCGCCAAAAAAGTTTACAAAATATATATATTCAACATCTTCTAAATTGTACATTTTTTACAAAATGGAAACTCGTGCCCAATATAGAAAGTGACAACACTTGCCCTATCATAAAAAACATCCATATGGTGGCCTAGATACAAAATGGCAGTAGTTGGTCAATCATTGACCACTGCCACCCTCAAGAGCATCCTGGAAATCCATCTTCCTTCTCTTTCTTGAAGAATCGCCATAAGAGATTCTAGGCCTAGGTGTGCTTCGACATTCTGGAGACTGCACAAAGAATAAACAATATTATAAGTTTTTTTCCTCAATGAATTAATAGACATATAAAATAATAGTTTCTAATTTAACCTAAGACAACTCACCGCATATGCTACCCTCCTCATGAGGGTGTTACCCTCCTCTATGACCACAATCTCTCCATGATCCCATCCTACATCAGTTATAAGGATCAAGTCAAGAAAATTGAACAAATATGCGAAAAATAAAATTCATGAAACATAAAAAATTATCATCAATGCATTATCTCACCGTGAATATCTTAGGCTTCAATGGAGATTCACTAGCAGATGGAGCACTAGGTTCTACAACCTGTTAGCACTAGAAACCACCCTCATATTTCATATAAGGTAAGCCGACTACCCATCAGTTTATATAGTAAATGTAAATGAGTTTTAAGAGGCCAAATGGAGAAGACTCAATGAAAATAACGTTCCAACTCAGAAATATGGACTGGTATGCACAAGAAATTGAGGTCTTAGATCAACTTCAGTCAGTAAGTTGGAGTAAAGGTGAGTAGGAGGAAGACTTTGGTGAGAAAAGTGTAGAGGTTTGTCATGAACATCAGGGCTTCCAGCAGCCTAAGGAAGAAAAACTTAAACATAAGATCCTCCTGGATTCAAATTTCAAGGAAACTGAAAGAAATCATAACATCATTATAATCAAACATTCATCATAATACAGTCACAACAATCCATATGAATCAGTCAATTATGAACTCTCTCAGTATCAGAGGAAAATAAGATGGAGTAAGAAAGCTGACTTAGATTAATCAATAAGTCTCAAATCAAGACATAACCAAAGAACTAGTGTTCTTCATCAAAATATTACAATAGCAGGGAGACTAGCTCAACCATTCAACCTTAACAAAATATCAAAATTGCCTATATATACTAAAAATGTTGCAACAACCAGGAATGTGATCGGACCCCTGCATTCAAAGTTTCCAGTCGGTGCCTACTCTGTCAACTTGTGCAGGCCCTCTTATGTTAGACGCGAGCTCGAATTAGTTATGTGCTTTGCAGGAAAATCTGTCCCTTAGGAAACTTCAGATTGACAATCTCCCCCCATGACCATTCTCAGTATGCTTTCCATTTATGGGGTGAGACGAGGTCTCAACTGTCACCCCCATTTCCATTAACTACCTTCATTAGGATCGGGATGAGGCATGACACCCATAAATGTTCCATGCGGTGCCCTCGACTTCTTCGAGTCTATCCTAACACCTTAAGGCCATGAAAATCTTTTTATGTGACCAATACGGGCACTTTCGGCCTTTGGCGTAGTTCCTCTCCATCACTCCATCCTGTATACGATCTCAGGACATAACTTGGTGCTCATATCCAAAGGCTCTTCGATATTTCATCTTTCAGGAATCTTCACTCCACTTGATTCCAAATATCTTGATGCTCAAACTTACGAAATGGCCTTATTCAGATCGATGGTGGGACTTGCTTTGAATTTGATGGCCATGATTTCTTCCTTGAAAACCCCATTCATCAGCCGCTCAATAGGCCCTTACCCTTATTTATGGCCCTGCTCTCCATATGACCTCTGGTTGTGACCCAATGCTTATCTTCAAAGTTCTTCGGGGTTTTTCTTTTCGGGACTTTGAAAGATAGCTCCCTTCAAAACTTTCGATTTGTGAAACTGCGAATCCAATGATCTGATGCCATGTGTTCCTCTAAAATGAACGGTCCAGATTAATTTCAACACTTCGGGACCTTGGGCCTTCGACATTTCGAGACTCAGGAAATTTGCGCATTCCTCACTTCAATTTTCCCGAAATGACTTTCTTCACAGTTCATATTTGGTGCCATGTGTCCTGTTGGATCAGACTACCCATGCTAATTTCACACCTTTATCCAGAATTCATGGATTTATGCCACATGTCCCTTGGATCCTCCTTTAAGTAAATCCTCTGCAGTGATGGATCAGATGACATGTGGCTATCGCAGATCGACAGTTGAAATCCCTTCGGGACTTCGGCCATCGAAAAAGTCAAATTTCAACCTCATCTGCCTCCAAACAAAACCTCTGAAGCCAAGGATCTGGTGATGAGTGGCTTCTCACAGAATGACAACTGAGGTCCATTTAGGACTTCAGGCCTTCGACAACTATAACACTYTGAGACTTCGAAAACTTTAACACTGATGGATCTACCTCCATGTGTCTTCTTGCTTTGGATGGCTCAGATCATTTCTAGAGTTTGGGCTTTGGATCTCCAGGAACTTGGCATGTTTCTCATTTCAGAACTCCTGAAGTGACGGATCTGATGATGTGTGGCTTCTTGATTCAGACTATTGAGATCCATTTCAGGACCTTTAGCATTTTCGGGCTTCCAAAGATGTTATTGCCAATATCGATGACTCCTGTCGATTTGAGATCAATGGTCCATAACTACTTCGGGATTCCAGGCCTCGGATCTTCAAAAGTTTCACACACTTCTTGCTTCGAAACTCCCAAATCTCACTTCCCCAAACACTTGGATTGGATGCCACCTATCCCCCTAGAGATCAACAACTCATGCTCGCTCTGGGCCTTGGGACATTGGACCTTTTTCCCTGGCACTATACTTCATGTGATTTTGACATTTTGAAGGTCATTGAGCCACTTATATGAATTGCTCCTGGAATATCTTCCACTAAAAGATTAAAATTGCCTGTTGCTTTTAAGCCCAAAATGGGTTGGTTTGAATGTTGAACTTAGTGTCCATGGTTGCAACCTGCGTGAATAAGGATTTGGACGACTGTTTGTGGGTTGGGAAAAAAGGGAGACCATTGACTGGAAAAAGGAGACGAGTGTTCATCCTTGGAGAAAAACTGAGGGGCATGGGGCTGCGATTTCTTTCGAGTAAGACATTAAGGGAAACCAGGGCACACAAACGAACAAGGGAAAACATAAAATGCTTTTTTCAGCAGAAGGGGGATCAAATTCAAGACTCGGCCTGTGAAAAGGAGAGAGACAAGGGAAATATACAGTCTTCGATATCCTCAACAAACCCATATGACTCTTGACAACCCTATGTGATAACATTTGGCTCCACAGGGGATGGCATGCTCCCTACGTGCTGCCAAGAATGCACAGTTCTAGTGCCTTAGCTATAGGGCTATGGAGTCTATCTCAAAACTTTCACTGAAGAAAACGGGGAGATATGTACACTACTCTACTAAAAACGAAAACAAACACATGGGCTCCAGAAGGAGCTTATTTATGTACACTCCTAGACTAACTAATTTTTACAAAGTGCTAGGTGAAAGTGGACTTCCACTAGAGCGAGTCAAGTAACCTCCTAACTGAAAAATTATTTACTCTGTCACTGATCAAATAAAGATAATGAAACTGTGACAACAAAAATATTGCATTTTTCATCTCTCCTCCTAGTGTTGAAGGAAAGATAAAGTTTGGAGGCTTCAATACCTAGAAAAAAAGAAACTCCATGTACTCCCCTACAGGGTCATAAAATAGGGGACAAAACTTACTGGGTTGGTAATAGAAAACATGCTCTGTCTTACAAATTCTCACATCTGGTTGAATGTATGTGGAAAGCATAAGTGAGTGAAAGGCTGATGCAGGTTGCTTATCCACTTCCTCTTTGTTTTCTTTGATAACGTCAGCCAACTGAGGGCAAGAAATCTCTTCATGTATATCAATGAATGGGTGCTTCTCCTTAACATGTTGCTCAGTGTCTTCTGCGGGGTCAGGATGGCTGATTTCCACCCACTTCTTTTTCCTTAATGAATAAAGGAAAAGGCTCTATAGTATGGTCTTGTAAATCCTTCATATCATCATCAGAATCCAATTCATAGTTGTCATACATAGGCTGGTTGCTCCCCAAGTCAACAAAATGTAAGGTAGGGATCTACTCTTCTTCATCTGAGTACTCATCAAAGATGGGTGAGGGAATAACTCTTTTATCTTGCAAAGAAAAATGAGCGACCTCTTGATTCTTCTCTTCAATCCTAGGTGAAAATAGATCATGGGAAACCTCTTGAAGGAAAAGAGAAGAATCCTCCTCCACAACTATCTCTTCTTTTACAACTCAGACAGTAAGTGCAACAGGACATAATATGATACATCTATGGCTATGAAATCATCAAAACTATCAACACTCATATCTGGAAGGCCTTTTTCTCGAGAAATAGAAAGAGAAAATATTTCATCCACATTTGCAAAATACTCACTTCTATCCTCACTTTCTCTTTCAATCAGATCTTCATGAGACTCATCACACGAGGAAGAATATATCATCTATTGGATTTGGAATGAAAACTTCTTACAATAGTCATCCAAAATAAGATGATATAGGTAAATATTCTCGTAATATGAATTAAAAGCATCGTGAAAATATTTCAAAGAATGGATACTAGCAGCAGGGAGAGATTGACACCATTTATGAGCACCTTCCTCTAAAGAAAATTTGAACATCTTGATCAAGACATCCTCGTGAATGTAGCCATGTTCAAGCATGCATATATGAAATTTTAATAAGTGCTCACTGGGATGGTCATGCTTGCTTCCTATGAATCTTGGAAGATAATCATCTCATTCATTTATATCCGGCACTGGATGTGGATAGCCAACGATGGCTAAGAAATTGAAGGGGGGGCATCTCTTGGCCAGGATAGCCTCCATAGCCTTTTGATTTGTCTCCCTTTAGTGAAATCACCAACAGATTCTGCATAGTGGATTCACCATAGTGAAAGATAATTAGTCAGAATAATGTGTTAAGCTTTAGTTCACCATCTAAAATTGGCTCTCTACAATGTTGTTCTTCCCAGGGAGATTTTAAATCTGGGACAACAGCAAAAAGCCTTCTTGAGAAAGATTTCCTTTCTTAATAATCCTCTCTAGGTGAGCTTCAGGTGCATCCAGAGGCAACTATGGAGTAGACCTTGTGTGTCTACCCTTCAGAGCCAAAACTGAAATAGTGGAGTCGCCAGGTGCAAGTTGAAATCTTAAAGATACTGATTTCTGGTGCACCTTCAGAATCATAATTTCTTTGTCATTCTTTCACAGGGAAATATCTTCAATCCGTTTTCCGACAACGACGCCATAAATGTTAGCACTAGAAGTCACCCTCAGATTACATAGAAGGTAAGCCCATTACCCATCAGTTTATATAGTAAATGTAAATGAGTTTTAAGAGGCCAAATTGAGAAGACTCAATGAAAATAATGTTCTAACTCAGAAATTTGGACTAGTATCCGTAAGCAATTGAGGTCTTAGATCAATTTCAATCGTAAGTTGGAGTAAAGGTGAGTAGGAGGAAGACTTTGGTGAGAAAAGTGTAGAGGTATGTCGTGAACATCATGCCTTCCAGCAGCCTAAGGAAGAAAAAATTAAACACAATATCCTCTTGGATTCAAATTTCAAGGAAACTAAAAGAAATCATAACAACATTATAATCAAACATTCATCATAATACAGTCACAAAAAACCATGTGAATCAGTTAATCATGAACTCTCTCAATATCAGAGGCAAATAAGATGGAGTAAGAAAGCTAACTTAGATTAATCAAGAAGTCTCAAATCAGGACATAACCAAAGAACCAATGTTCTTCATCAAAATATTACAATAGCAGGGAGCCTAGCTCAACCATTCGACCTTAACAAAATATCAAAACTGCCTATATATACTAAAAATGTTGCAACCACCAGGAATGTGATCCGACCCCTACATTCAAAGTTTCCAGTCGGTGCCTACTCTTTCAACCTATGTAGGCCTTCTTATGTCAGACATGACCCCGACTTAGTTATGTGATTTGTAGGAAAATCCGTCCCTCGGGAAACATCGGATTGACAATCTCCCCCCATGACCATTCTTAGTGTTATTTCCATTTATGGGGTGAGACGAGGTCTCAAATTCCACCCCCATTTCCATTAACTAACTTCATCGAGATCGGGATGAGGCCTAAAACCATGAATGTTCTAGGTGGTGCCCACAACTTCTTCGAGTCAATCCCAACGCATTGAGGCCATGCAAATCTTCTTCTATGAAAAATACAGGCGCTTTCGGTCTTTGGTGTAGCTCCTCTCCATCACTGCATCCTGCATGCGACCTTAGGCCATAAATTGGCGCTCATATCCAAAGGCGCTTCGTGATTTTGTCTTTAGGGAGTCTTCACTCCACTTGATTCCAAATATCTCGATGCCTGAACTTGCGAAATGGCCTTCTTCAGATCGACTATTGGACTTTATTTGAATTTGACGGCCACGATTGCTTCCTCGAAAACCCCAATCACCAGTCACTCAATAGGCACTTACGCTTCTTTATGGCCCTTCTTTCCAAATGACCTCAGGGTCGTGACCCGGTGCTTATCTTCAAAGTGCTTCATTGTTTCTCTTTTCGAGACTTTGAAATATAGCTCCCTTCAAAACTTCTGATTCGCGAAACTGTGAATCTGTTGATTTGACACCACGTGTTCCTCTGAATTGAACGATCCAGATTAATTTCGGCACTTTAGGACCTCAAGACTTCGACATTTCGGGACTTGGGAAATTTGCGCATTCCCGAAATGACTTTCTCTGCATTTCGGATCTGGTGCCATGTGTCCTGCTAGATCGGATGACCCACGCTAATTTTGGACCTTTATCAAGAATTCATGGATTTATGCCACATGTCCCTTGGATCCTCCTTCAACTAAATCCTCCACAGTGTTGGATCAGATGAGTCGTGGCTATCATAGATCGACGACTGAAATCCCTTTGGGACTTCGACCATCGGAAAATTCAAATTTCAACCTCGTCTACCTCCAAACAAAACCTCTGAAGCTAAGTATATGGTGACGCATGGCTTCTCATAGACTGACGACTGAGATCAATTCGGGACTTCAAGACTTTGACATCTTTAACACTCTAGGACTTCGATAGCTTTAACACTAAGGGATCTACCTCCACGTGTCTTCTTGCTTTGGATGGCTCAGATCATTTCGGGAGTTCGAGCTTTAGATCTTTGAGAACTTGGCATGTTTCTCATTTCAAAACTCCTGAAGCAAAATTCTCGAAGTGACGGATCTGATGACGTGTGGTTTCTTGATTCGGACGACCGAGATCCATTTCAGGACCTTTATCATTTTAGTGCTTCTGAAGATGCTACTGCCAAGATCGACGAATCCTATCGATTTGAGATCAACAGTCCATAACTACTTCGGGAGTCCAGACCTCGACTGTTCGAGAGTTTCACACACTTCTTGCTTCAAAACTCCCAAATCTCACTTCCCCGAACACTTGGATCAGATGCCACCTGTCCCCCTTGAGATCAATGACTCATGCTTGCTCTGGGCCTTGGGACTTCATACCTTTTTCCCTGGAGCTATACTTCATGCGATTTTGACATTTCGAAAGCCCGTGAGCCATTGATCTGAACTGCTCCTAGAATCTCTGCCACTAAAAGATTAAAATTGCCTACTACTTTTAAGCCTGAAATGGGCTTCTTTGAATGTTGCACTTTGTGTCGATGATTGGGGCCTTCGTGAAAAAAGGATTTGGATAACTAGGTGTGGGCTGGGAAAATAGGGAGACTAGTGACTAGAAAAAGGAGACGAGTGTTCATCCTTGGAGAAAAACTGAGGGGCTTGGGGCTGTGATTTCTTTCGAGTAAGACATTAATGGAAACTAGGGCAAACAAATGAACAAGGGAAAATAGAAAATGATTTTATCGGCCGAAGGGGGAAAAACTTCAAGAATTGGCCTGCAAAAAGGAGAGAGACAGGGGAAAGATATAGTATTAGGTATCCTCAGCAAACCCATACGACTCTTGACAACCCTATGTGATAACACAACCTGCTCCAAGACAACCTCTATTGTGGTACTCTTGGTCGATGGTGTCAATGGAAATGGTGGTGGGGGTGGGTGGCATATAGGTGGTGCAAATGGGTGCCCTGCGTGTGAATCCACTGAGGATGCGTGCAATAAGACTGATGTCGAGGGTGGGCTGTGATGGACCCTCACAGGTTGTACAAGTGATTGCAACTCCCTAGGCCCGAAGAAAAGTAACCCAGAAGCAATGCCAAGGTTCCTAGGGAGTGAAATAGTACAATAGCTAGAAAATATATCAGCAACCTGCATAGATATTAATAAAATTGAACTATTAGTACCAAACAGTAAAATTCAAAAACATAAACACAAACAATTTGAGAATTATATGATATTTAACTCTACACATGATACATGTGACGTAGGTGACTTGTCCATCCTAGATGGACATTCCCCAACATCGCCTAGTCCCAAATCCTATAGAAACATGAGAACATTAAAAGTTTGAAGATGCCATAAAATAAAGAAATGACTATGGTGAATTTATCAAATGTGATACATACATGTGTGTGGGGTGCACCCAATGAACATGCTTCCTCTACTGTTGTATCAATGGTGGGGCTAAGCACCGATGCATCCATCGATGTAGAGGGTCTATTGCTCAGACATAACAACTTCAAAACAACATACAATAAAATATCGATATAAATACACAAAATCCAAAATAAATATATAATGATGAAGAACATAGAGAGGGTTAAGTTACTAACCTCCTCCATGAAGCTATTTTTCCACTGGGCTCTATAGTTCCATAACATGTATGCCTATAGCTCAAGCATCTGTGAGGTTCACATGGACTATTGTTGTGTCCATGTGCCCTCTCCTCACTGTGCTTTCTTGTGCATGTTGAAGCTCCAACCCCTCTATCAATGTCATTGGTAGGCACCTCCTACTGAGATAGTGCAACAAAGATACTATGTTGCACTAGGCTATGAGTCAATGATGAAATGGCTAGTTGTACCTCTTGTAAGCTCTCTGCAACAGAAGGATGTTGGGTAGGGGGCTCATGCCTTCGCCTGGTAGGATGAGGACCTAACACGATGTCATGCATGGCATGCTCTTGGTCTTGTACGGACCCTCGAACCACCCCCTGGAAGTCACCAATATCAAAGTAGTTGACATGCTTACTAAAAATAAACTCAACCCATAATCTTCTTAGAAAATATAAGGGCATCTCCCTGTTATTGCAGGGAGGTTTATAAAAAACCATATACCACCTATCCATCCAGTTTTGAGTATTCCGAGGATGGATGCACCAGTTAATGGAGATGCATTTCTTGGTCAATGGTAGTTCTTGTCCATTGGTAGAATCTGTAAAAATAGAAAATATTTGTTGTTTTGAAAAGCTCGGTTCTTTGACTTGGTTTTTGTCCAAACCAGTGCTATAGTACTCATACATTCTTTCCCTATAATAAAAAATAGAGGTCAATTTCCCTTTGGCACTGGCAATGGACTTCAAAATGATGTCGAAAGAAGTGGACAAGGAGACTTTAATTGTTCCTTAATTGTTCCTCAAGGGTTCATAATATAACCAACCCCTCATCAATTTGAGTGTTTACATTGGGTGGTTGTGGTGGGTTGGAGTTTTGATCTTCTTGGTTTTCTTCTGAGTAGTTTATATTATCTTGGGGTTCCATTTTATTATAGATGCTACAATTTAAAAGCCATGGCATGTAAATTAGGTTGGTTTTTTAATTAAAATACAAAATTACAATTTTTTTTAATTTAGATTCTTGGGAGCAAAAGACTAAATTGGAAATGAATAAATTGGGTTAAAAATAAGATAAATCAAACATGCCTGGACACGGTGGAAAGATCCTCCCTTTGTTTCTCCTCTCTATATCCTCTCTATTTTCTCAATGACAGTAAAAACACGTGTGATTTGTGCACAATGAGCACAAATCACACTCACATCCCTTTAAACATGTTTAACAATAAGAATGTGTGCACCCTCCTGCCACTAAATCTACATGGCAAGCCTCGTTCAAGTTCGACCACTTCCTAAACTAAAGGTTTAGGAACTTGTGCATGTTCCTGGGAATGCGCATTCCTGGTGTCTCACTTGCCACTTTTTCGGCCACGAACTTCGTGCACTCACCCCTAACTGTTATGGCCATAAAGTCATATAGATAGAACATAGAGCCAACTACCTACAAAATATTCACTAACTTGTAACATAATGGAAAAAACAATGCATATCCCATGCATATAGAGAAAGGAAAAAAAACAATACACCACTTACACAAATAAAGGGATGAAGGACTTCCCAAGTTTGTCATCTATAATTGACTAGAGTGGGCCAAAATTGTATAGACACAACGAGTGCAAATTATTTTTGGAACAAATATTAAATCCACCTTCTTCTTTTGAATTATTATACAATAATAAATAAGGGTGAAGTAGATAAACACGAAATTCAATATGCCTTATTTCGAATTGACATACAACACTAAATAAGTGAAGTGTCTAGTCAACTTAAATCAAAGCATTTAAAACCATTTGTGGTACACCCTTCATAGGAATTAAAATGAAGAATAATGAATAAGAAACAAATAAAATGTTATTATTCCAATTTTATTAGGTGTCAGATTTTGATCTGGATTTTTAAGGGAACGAAATAAAACACAAAGATATGACAAAAAACATGGAAAGACAATAAAACTCTATTTCTATTAATGATTGAAATATGTAGGAACTACAAAAACACAGAGTGAAATAAACTCGCTAGAATGGTGGCAGCTTATCTCTGAGAAGAGATGTGATGACTACGCACATTCACAAGATGGATTACAATGAGGCTTCAAAATCCTTCTTAACATAAAGAATCAATTAGAGAAAACCCTAAACATATAAAACCCTAACCCCGGGGGATGGAACACCAAAAGTTTTGTGGGCCCCGATGCAGGTAGTTGATATGTCAACTTCTCGAGGGCATAAATTTTGCATATGATCTTTGTTAGAGGCATTCGATATACCGTCAGAAAGGTCTAGACAAGAAGTA
The DNA here is from genome assembly GCA_010110895.2 of Picea sitchensis. NCBI lineage: Eukaryota > Viridiplantae > Streptophyta > Pinopsida > Pinales > Pinaceae > Picea > Picea sitchensis. Next base: position 37,838 of record SNQJ01S0028617.1, on the reverse strand, counting down.
CACATTTTGAATGGCCCAATACATGCTTTTGTATATCTACTAGGCGTTGTCGCACCAAAAAAATGTCGTTTCGGGCCTCAAAACGGCCCCAGAAGTTCAAGACCCGAAAAACCATAGAAAATCTGCCAAGATGGAAAACTATGCCTTGAGCCAGTGGACTAGGTGGGTGGTCACCGATATCCACTTGGATCAGATTTACATGTGAATTGTCTCTACATATCATATGTTTTTTTAAATCGAAGGTCCCCTACCTCCAACAAGAGGGAGGGTCTTAAAGATATCTATGAGACAACATGAACATGTGTGCAAAAGGAAATATGAGAGATGATATATTCAATAGAAGACACCTAGATCTAGAGTTGGAAAAGACACAACAAATGAATACTTTGCACTTGGGTGAGAAGATTTCCACCTTTTGGAGCTTCCCCATAGATAGAACATGTTTGGTGTGGTCTAATATTACACAATTACCATCTCCCCTGGAAACCTACTAAACCTTTCAATGGTTCCACCATTATGGAATTGTTGAGATAAAAAGTGTAAAATATTTATACGAATTGGTAAGGTTAGACTGTGATAAGGAAGTATAATGGGTCTGATCTTCCAACTTGGGTTATAGAAAAATAGTTAACATTGAGTACACTTTGGACTCAAGTGGATTCTTCAATAAAATTCCCTCACTATTAAGTCATGGTATTTCAAAACAACATTTTTTTTTTCAAAGGGATGGATGCCCATTCTCTCACTTCATTCCTTGTGTCCTATAAAAGATCTATTTTTGATCATGCCACTCCACTTACCTAATGAATTTTGGTTTCAAGAAATCTTAACTAAGACATGATTATTGAATGAAGATCCTCAAGATTTTATACAAGTAAAGAAGAGGCACATATATGAAATTATTATAGGTGGAAATTATTAAATGGTGTCATTTCTATTTGAGCTTCCACCTTCCAATATTATCCTCCTTGCACATATTATCACATTGGTAGTTTTTCTTGACAATATCCTCATTTTCATTTTGATTTATTGTCTTTTGTGAAAAAATCCACTTTATGGGACATATATATTTCTTTTCTACATCGCATGTACAAATAGTTACGATGCTCCCTCTGTTAACCCTAAATTTCTTCCCAATTATGAAAAATGACAAGACAATGATGAAGCATTAAAAAAATCATCAAAGATCTATATTTAATATATTGAGCCCCACCCCATTATTTACTATGTCTACATTTTAAAGACAATGGATAGCAACTAGGGGTTTGGTAAAATAAAATATGTGAAGCTTTGAGAATGATTTTTCTAGAAGATTTTTTATTACGTCGAAGGTGTTCTTTATGGGGAGGTTCTGTTGGAGCCTTTCATCGTCTGTCTGTGGCGTATTAACACATGCCACATGATTCTATCCACAACAAATAAAAAATTGCCACATGCATCATATCAGTCAGTGTCAAATGTGGAGGTGGTGGAGGCATATGGGTCATCATGATTGAGGTGGTGGAGAAGGTATGGAGGCATTTGGGCCATCATGGTCAAGGCGGTGGAGAAGATATAATATATATATATATCCGCACTCCAATACTTTTCATTACAATATTTCCACAATTTCGCTGCGCTTCTAAAAGAAAATAATCTGTCATGGAGCGAGAGTGGGAAGAGACCAGTCAAGAGGGTGGAACAGAGGGCAATCGTCCCAGAGGAGAATGGTCCACCTACCCCCAAATTCTCTTCTCCTTTGCTTAAGAGTAAACACCTGCAGAGGCTGGATATTCCATTCAAATCGTCGGGCCTGGATGTGCCGCGTGCCGCTGTGCAACAATGGATGGATGTCAATGTGGAGGGTTTTCAATATGCGATTTCATGCAAAAATGGTTGGTGAGAATTCCTTGAGGATACCCACAAGGCCATTGTGAATGTTATTGGTGATTTCAAACGATCCTTCTTTGGTGTCTTTGATGGTCATGGTGTTCGAAAAGATGCAAGTTTCGTTGCCAAAGATATTGAGCAGAATATTGTGGATGCTATGGTCTGCATGAAGGATGAAGTAGACGAAATTCTTGAGAAGGTTGTTAAAGTTGGTTACTTAACAACATATGTAGAGTTCTTGAAGGAGGAGGTTGGAAACGATATTGCTTGTGTAATTGCTCTACTTATAGATGGTAACTTAGTGGAATCCAATGTTGGGGATTTTTAGCAATTATTAGCAGAGATGGTGCTTCTTAAGCCCTTACATGTGATCATTGAGCTGGAAGGGAGGATGAGAAACAACAAATAGACAATTTGGGTGGATTTATGGGTCTCCACCATAGTGTTTGGCGATTTCATGGATCTCTAGTTGTAACTAGGGAAATAAGCCATTCAGACATGAAACGATGGATAACCGTTGAACCGAACACTAGAAAAATTGAAATTACATATGATAAATTCCGTAATCAAGAAGCAGTACATATTGCCAGGCCTCTCTACATAGAGAAACAATCTAATTTGACATCATTTAGAGGAGGCCCTAACGCTACTTGCAAAAATCTTGTAGAGCTAGCAATAACCAGAAAATCTCAAGATGATGTTATTGTGATGATAGTACAACTTGGGAATTTTTGCATGAAATCATATAACACTAGATGAGGTGAGGGAGGAATGCTATCAGAAGAGATTTGGACTGAACAACCATTCGATTTTGCGTGAAATGGAGTAAGACTAGATGAGGTGAGGGGATTATGCCATCAATACAATCCTTGACTTAACAACCATCTGACCCAACTTGGGTGTAAGGGGAGACACCTACATCCATTTTTGTATAGTATCACAAATCAACAGGTCCAATGATTCTTTTTCATAGGTATTCTCCCATTCAATTTCAATGATCATTATTAAATTTGTGATAAAAATGACATAAGAATCAAGGTCTTCTGGTTGATTCAATCTTTTGCAAGCTTACAATTTTCGATATGGTTTTGATATCATATTGTACAAACAATTTCAGTCAAAAGACAACAGTGCCGACCAAACAAGCCACGCGATCTCAATCAAGATAATTAATTAGTAAGACAACCCACAAGGGAATTTCAACGACTTAGTGGTCGCCTGCAGTTTACCACAAACCAAGCTTTCATTTTTGTTGACAAAGTGTAATAATTTAAAGCATAAGAAAACTTTTTCATTTCAGGACTCCATTAATTTGGAAGATATAAACACTCATTATATGATAATCAAATAGTTTAGGGTCAAAATATCCACATGATTCGTTGTCAATCCTTAGGGAGTAATTTAGAAAGGATCAACAACTGCCACTTTTGTCACTTGTGGATAGGACTGATTTGTCTATGGTTGTGAGTGTTATCCTACATGTGCCTACTCCTCGTTGGCTACATGCCCTCGACCAATAAGTTCCCCACACATTCTTGACTCTCCTTTTATGCGTCTATAGTGCCCCTTATATCGAGCATGCGATATGCCCCCTCCCTTGACTCCATGGTCCTAGAAGTTTCCAACCAATTCATTCATCCCATGTGCACCTCCATTCAAGGACTATATGACAACAACACTGCAAACCAATTCCCTCATTCTCTAGCAAAGAAAAACAACTATCTGACTTGCATATAAACACTGCAAACCACACCATATCACTATCACTTAATACATGCACAACCGTAAACAAAATGACAAGCAAGTGCATAGTGTTCCCTTATCTTTCCAACTTCTATTCATAACAACTTGCAAGTGTTTGACCCATAGAGATGTAGTTAGTTTGACCAAGCAATTACATATGCATTTATAAGTACATTCAAAACCTATGCACAAGGGCAAGCACATATGCATTTATGAGTACATTCAAAACCTACACACAAGGGCAAGCACAATATAACTTATCATTATAACATGATATTGAAAACTACAATAAGTTCAAGGAGGAAAGTGTTATTAGGTTTTTTGATATGGCATTAGGAGAGTTAATAGTTTATATATTAATGGTTATTGTTTATGTTTATGGTTTATGTTACTGTTTATAGTTAATCATTATATTAGGTTTATGTTTTCCCATTCAAAGTATTATACAGTGTAAAAGTCATAGCCTTAGTTATTTTGGTAGGAAGGTGAGTTAGATTTCTTATATATCATTAAGTAGGAAGGTGAGTTAGTGGTATTGGAACTTGCTAAAGGAACAAAATTAAATTAATAATAAATTTTAAAATTAACATTGAGTGATTATCAAATTTAAAATAATTATTTTGTAGTAAATTCTTTATTAAAACCATAGCATTATTTAAATATGTGAGCATTTTTATTCTATAGAAATCCAAAACATAAAAATATTTTAAAAACTCCATTACTACTGTATTAGAACACACTATGCATAATATGAGTATGTAAAAATCAATTAACGAGCTTAGATTCATCTTAACTCTGGATCTATCAAGTACGAAGAGGGATCAAATCTCTGGATGTGCTAACCTTTTTTAGAGTGAAAAAATTGAGGAGAGGTTAAAGGTTTGAACCTTAAGAGATTTGATCCCTCTCCATGCTCAAGAGAGTACCATACTTATTCCATTTGAGCATAACACAAAGTGGGCATGTGGAAACAACCACATGTTACTCGTCCAGTTAGGGCCATGCTTAAAAGCTACACCATAAGGGGACCACTTTGGACTTAATTTTGAAAGAACATATAGAATTAGATCTAGTTCATCACCAAAAACATCTAGAATAGTTGTTTGAAAGATTTTGAATGTTTCCATTTCTCTATGCAACTAGGGCTTTACCTCTCTCTTGACTAGACGATAAAACTTATGTAGTTTCTTTACTTAGTGATTCCATTTCCATGAAGGTATTCATCCATAATTAATTGTTTGCTTAACCGTTTTCTTCTTGTGACATTTCTCTGAGAAGTGATTTTTCTTCCCACAATGAAGACAAGGATGGGGATCAAAACACCATGACTCCAAGTGACCAACTCTATGACAATGTTGGCACTTATTTGTAATATTATTCACTTTTTCATGAAATCCTAAGCGCACAAAATGAATTGGTTTAGAGTAATCTGGGATATGAAAGTTGTTGCTTTTGTCATATCATAAGCCATGCTAATCTTTCTTGAATGATAATTCTTCCCAAGGTCTGATAAATATCTTGGAAAGACCACGTTGAATTTGTTCTTTTACTTCTTCACATTTGTTTATGTTGTTGTTGTCATTTTGTGTGTCTTTTTCAGACTTATCTTTGGAAGATTCCACATCTTTTGTATCTTGTGCATCAACTATTAAGTCTTATGTATCACACATAACATCAACCATCTCCATTATGTCTTGTGTATCATAATTTGCATCAACCTGTTGTATGAAGTCATTTGTATCACATGCTGCATCAACCATTTGGATAAGCTCCTCTGTAGCACATGTGAAGGTAAATTTGGGTGTGCAATCCACTTTTAGACTAATTTGAAGAAGGTGTTATTTTAAGGGGAGGTTCTCTAGAGCCTTTCATCGTCTGTACATATAAACAAGTACCATGTGCGTCTATCCACAATGTATTAAGAAGTGTCATGTGTGTCTATTTACAAACCACTAATGTGATGGATGCATTGTTTGTCAATGTCATCGGTGAGATTATGGTCAAGAAGGTAGTAGAGATAGCCACAACACATGTAGTGTGGTCGAAACCATAGAGCACACTCAGGATGAAAATGTTTTCCATTGTACTCTTGGCTTGCGCCAACCTCGCAGATCTGAAGTAAGATATAGCCATAAATAGAGAAATGATTACAAATGGATTTCAATGTGATATTTTTGTGAAGAGTTCTCTTGTAGGCATGTTGAAGTAGGACTTCCTTGGATGTCTAATCACAAGAGAGTGTAGAGTTTTAACATTGAACACAAGAAAGTGCACTGCTTCATCAATGCCAACCAAGATTGTTTTTTGGGAAAAACCCTTTCACCTCCTTTCATCATCAAAATGGTTTGATTGTTGTTATTTTTTTGGCTTAAGAGAAGTTAGGTAACTATAAATGGAAAATAACATCTATGAAATATATAGACTTTAAAAAAGGCAACAAAATAAGGTGAGTGGCAATGAAATAAAGTGAGTAATAACAATACAACCCATTATAGTTTAAGAAAACAAACTTTATTTTCCAACATATATACCATGGATCCCTTCCCCACTTCAAGATTATGATAGTTTTTAACAATGATAAAGATTTTACAATTATGTATATTATGTATGTCATTGACATTTTCTTCATTATCAACTGAGAGGGAAATATTATTTAATGTCATTCATAACATTACCCAAACACTTTTTACATTACATCATTATTCATTTCAAAATATAAAGCTTTCAACATTATAATTCACCCTAATAAAAGTATGTTATTTTTTAAAAATAAAGATTCATATAAAATTGAATATAAATCCATTATGAATACCAAATGTAAAAGATCTTTCTATATAAAATTATAAATATTATAAAGAATCCCGAAAACGTAACATGTATTTAATAATGAGAAAAAATTATCATATTTCATGATCACGTAAACTCGTTTTTCTTTATATACTTTTTTCTTAATTAATAATCGCATATTGATTATTATTTTTTGAAAAAATCATTTAGTATCCTTTTCTGTACATGATTATTTAATTTAAAAATTTAAACTATTTTTAATTTTATATATCACTTGGATAGAGTTTTAAGAGGAGTAAAGGCCATCCAATAGCACCATCTATAGACCACGGTGCATGAATACAATTTTGAACCAGAAGTTTATGAGGGAAGAATTAAACATAATTAAGTTAAAACACACCATCTATCGGCCATGGTGGATAAATATAACTCTGAACCAGAGAAGTTTTGAGACAAAAACATAAGTATAGCTAAGTTAAAACACATACATTTATTCTAAAAAATTGTAACCGAAATTTATGCCATTACTTAAATTAAACACTTGGTTTTCACCCGTGGCGGATGATAGAAGGTTTTGCTATCACAAAATAAATTCAATGGAATGTAATGTAATTAATTTGTTACTTACATTATTTTCCGTGCCACAATTCGACAAATGAATATTGACACCACCCAACCCAATTTTGGATAATCTCCAGCCCCACTCTCCCTCTCTCGCTGTTTTTGCCCGAAAAACACCACATGGGTTTGTATGAAGGAATTGATGTGCATTAACCAAATTGCATTTATATTATTGGAAAATCGCACCCCAATTTTCTTCATCTCTATATCCCACTCAGTTACAATTTACGGCCTTTCAAATCTTCCAGCTCAGTGACGGCACCTTTCACACCTCCTTTATGACACCGTGAAAGGCGGCCACTGACTTTACCTTTATGTCCCGGTCAATTCGGCGATTCATTTTTATAACTCACACACAAAGGAATTTGTATGAGAGTTGTTGAATCTATATATATATATATAAGAGCACCATTGAAGAGAATTCTGATAATCAAAGGAATTTGGGCTTTGACAAAAGTAAAGTTGACATTTTCTTAAAGGATTTAAATAGTAAATTAAACCTCC
>SNQJ01S0028616.1:80004-95254 GCA_010110895.2 Picea sitchensis | reverse complement strand
GGATGTTTCTCACTAAACTCAAGAAACTACTTTGTATTATTTCCTGTATAATGGAGAGGCATGCTTGATCCTTCCTTGCTGAAAATATCTCATACATTAAAAAACTTGTGTTACTTTGTATTACCCACATACTTTTCATGCCAGCTTTTCATGCTAGTAATAAGGTTAGTCGTTGGAAGAATCATTAAGTAAGGTTATTGTTAAGGTTATTAGTATTACCAAGATTAGTCTTATTACCACGAATGGTTGAGGTTACCCACATACCTTGCAGGCTAACCTTATTACATAATCTCTATCCTTGCTCTTCTTACATCCTTAATGATTAAGGTTAGAATTGCTGCTCAAATTGGATGAACAAAAATTACATGAGGAGTGGACAATAGCATTTGATGACAAGGAGAGTGTAGCAACAAACTGACAAATAGGATGTAATGGCCAATGTAAGGAACCAACCAGTGGCAGAACAATTCCAAAGAAAGAGGCTGACAAGTGTAGGCATGGAGACTATACTTTAGATGGTCAAATTTTTTATCAACAAATGGAAGAGAATGAGTTGTTCAAGCCAACTTGCTTTTGAGTGACTATGGACGAAGGAAATAATGGATTAATGACAATGATGAAGGTGAAAATGAAGACTTTTGCAGATGTGCAGCACAAGGATAACTTACCCCAATGAAACAGAGCCCGAAGAAGTATCCAACAATGAAATTCAAAGTAATGGAAGGAAACTATGCCTAGTGAATGGTTTGCCAGAAGTGGGAGTAGAAGTGAATGACATGATTAGTGATGATGTCATGCACATAGAAGACAATTTAATGGAGATATATGACCTAGAGATGAAAACTTGTATAGCTTCATGAAAGAGATGATCCTGTTACCCCTCATTTTTCATGAGGTCTACACTAAAGAATGTTTTCACTATTCTTGTGATTTTCATCATAAAGGCAGGTTTACAGGTTGATCTTTGGATGGCCTAGGGGTTGTGGGTTCATTGGCTTTTCGAGTATGTTAATCGGACGTGAGTGGCATTATGTTCATATGCAAAAAAAAGAAAAAGAAATACACATTGTTACCCCTCAAAATGCATGAGCATTTTTGAGGCATTCTGCTAGTGTCATTTTCAGATCTAGGATCAATTTTTGCTGCTGACTAAGCCATTTTTATGACCAGTGGATGGAGTTGTAAACATAGAGGTATGCTGCCCTATGAGCTACAAAAAAGTGTTTTGATCTGGTGCTATTAAAGAGTTGCTATAAGCCCACCCTTTGTGGTTGATTGTAGCATAGTTCTGACCAACAAAGAATGCACTAACTGAGTATTGTTTGACACTCTCACGAGGGTAAAGATGTCAGGGACTTACAGTTAGTTGATGGAGGTTAGCTCCCAACCCCAAGAAGGGAATGCAAATGACAAAGGTATAATTTCCTGTGCAAGCTTAAGAATGAATCTAGCAGCAGAAGCCTGTGTTGATGGCATTCATTGCAACTAGTTTGCAGGAAGGTCTTTGTTTTACATAAGTTTAGGCATATAGTTTGTATATGCTTGTTGCACGTGGGAAGGTTATCCCTTTTACTTTCATATTATGGCTGGACTGTTGTCTCAAAGGTATGGACTCATTTCTTCGTTTGGATGCATAAAAAACAACAACTACAAGTCCAAGAGGCAGCTATAAGTTGGCTTCAGAAATCAAGGGATCAGCAAAATCCCTGTGCTTAATCATGTTGATAATGTCCACCATGTATGTGATGAGGAATCAGCCAGCTTGGATGTGGCATGTCTCCTCCGAGTATATGATCACCATCATATTCACCCAAAAGTTCCGCTTCCAAGCATGGTTATTGTTGAAATAATGTAACTGCAAAGTGTATTCTTATTATTATTTGATATATTATTCATTGGATCAATCCCCATTGTGGATTGATCATGTCGGCTATTGTAAAAGGACCCAATCCCCTTTTGCGGATTGGTCATAATATAATTGTAATAGGCAGAAAGAGAAGTCGGCCCCAGAATATATCAAAGAGGCCTCGAAATATAATAAAGGTGGTTATAACCACCCAGATTAAGAAGTCGGCCCTGCCAGTGAAGAGACACTTCACACGTGCCAGATTAGTATAAATAAGGAGGCTAGCGCCTCGAGACTTTTTAAGGCAGGGAGTGTTTTTTGGGAGCGTTTTTTAAGGTAGGGAGCATTTTTTCCCTAAGGAGCACGCTTCGAAAGCGCTCCTAGAGGAGGCGTTAGAACACTCTTGGGAGGCGGGAAGCGAGGCGCTCCCCCGCAGACTAGGTTCACATACCATCCAACCCCTAAAGTTGTGTATGTGGATAGACTAGACACCATGGCAAAGTGGGTATCTAACTTAACAATCAATAGGTTCACATACCATCCAACCCCTAAAGTTGTGTATGTGGATAGACTAGACACCATGGCAAAGTGGGTATCTAGCTTAACAATCAAACCATCCCCAATAGAAGCATTTGCAATTCCTAGAAACTCCTGTTGTTGTTGTTGTTATTGTTGCTTAGCCTTTCCCTTCTTCGTCTCAAGATACTGAGAGGCATAGTGATCATGCTTGTCACATCTAAAGCACTTTATATGACTCAAGTCTTTCTTCCCCTAACATGAAGAATTTGATTCTTCCTCCTTGCCATTATGACGCCTCCCAAGTCATCCTTTCCTACCTCCTCTCCTCATCTTCCCTATAAAAGGTAGGTCTAGTCCATCATCCTCATCCTTGTAACTGTTTGAGACTTGCTCTAGTCTCATCTCCTCTCCAATGAAAGCATCCCACAACTTTTTGGAGTCAAGTATTCTCCCAACCACAGATAACCTGGACAAAGTTGTGCCAATATCAACTAAAGCCATTCAGAGCAATCCAAACTAACTCATCAACTTTGACATCATCACCAACTGCACCAAGATGGTCTCTTAGCTCTGTTAGCTTCATTAGATAGCTAGCTACTGTATTTGTCTTGCACATGCCAGTCATGGTGAGCTTATTCATCAAGGGCATCTTCCTAGATACATTCACACTCTGGTACAAGGTTCCCAAGGCTTCATACATTTGTCCTTGGCAATGCTCTTGCCAGTGCCATGAGGGATTAGATGATCCTTCACCGAATCCAACAAGACTCACTTCGTGTTCACTACATTCTTATTATACTCTACCAGATCTTTGGGATCTGAAGTAGGTTTGACCTCCTTCTCCACAAGGTACCAAAGGTTCATTGTTGTTGATGCAGTAGCATCGGATAGGTACTTCCACGTTGGCTTGTGTCTAGCACATGGTAGTCGTCTTGAATGCCTCTTAGAACCTTTAGGAGATTCACTTAATTAAGTGAATGTACTTTTGTAATAAAATGAGTTTGATTTAATTAAATGCTAAAGTAATTGGCATTAGTAATTAAATTAAGTCCTAGTTGTTAGATCCAAACTGAACGTGAGATTAGATCTCAGCCGTAAATCGCTTTAGGAGATCTAGGGTTTTGGACTTAGGGCTAACTCAATGTAATAAAAGGAAGCCTAGGTGATAGGATGAGACACAATGATGGTACACAGACTGAGTGAGCACTCTGGTGTGCAGGGGCAGGGGCCAAAGAAAGGCAGCAAGGAGATAGCAACCAGGAGGGCTAGGCTATTGCTGCAATGTATTCCTCAGAAGGGCCATTATCCCAGGACGGGAGCCTTGATTTTTTTTAATAAAATCATCACAAATCTGGTTTTTCCTGCGAAATAAAATCAATATGGTATTAGAACCTGGACTCTGACGACGAAACCAGATTGTGAAGAAACGAGATTTTTGCAACAAAAAGACAGATCTGCAGGGAAAATATTTTTAGTGCAACTCTGCAGGAATTTTTTAGCTACGGGGTAAAAGTTGAAAACTCAAATAAAAAATCGTGCAACGTACAACCGCAGTCGTACGACATACATACCGTATGGACGTGTGTGGATTGGTTGTGTGTGGCTAGGCAAGTAGCCATTTGTGAGCAGAGATTGGTGGTCATGTTGCGTGGGCTGGAGGAGTTCGATTGAGTGTGAAGCAGTCAGCAGTTGTGTAGGTTGTTGGTGTATAAATCGAACCGTGGTTGTTGGGTAAAGTTGTAGCAATAAAGAAAGGGGTCGTGAACAAGGAGTCGGCTCAGTGGAGTCTGCAGAGAGCAGGGGCGCGCGTGGAAAAGGAGGTGGCAGCACTGAGATTGGTGTTGGAAGGACGTCGATAGAGGTAAAGAAGCAGCGACAGGTGTTAGTGAGACCAGTCGACGATGTACATTGAGGAGGGTCAAGCTGCACATCGTGGAAGCAGCGAACCACTGACAGGAAAAGTGTTGGGAAAAGTCATTGTTTGGAGCTAGTGTGCGGGACAGGTCGCGGGTACGAGAGGTAGCAGCGGTCGCTAGAAGGTAAAATAGTCGTAGCATGAGGTTTAGCAGTCGTCAGGCAGTCGGTGCGAGTGAGCCACCTGCTAGGAAAAATCGTGTGAAGCTGAAGAAAGGTGCGGAGCCGCAAAGGAAGCAGTGATCGGGCTGATCGCTAGAGCTGCAAAATTGTGTTAGAGCCACAGGTTGAGGCCAAGAGGGAACAACTGTTACAATTGTTGCACACAAGCAAGGGAAAAACAGTTGCCAAGGGAAAGGAGAGTACCGACAGAGGAATTGGCGGTGGATAGTGTGAAAGAAGTGTGCAAGTCGTCGACCAAGGAGGAGATACCAGCGGACGTAGGGGTGATTGCACAAGTGGAGCCGCTGCAGAGCAGCCAAGCCGCACAACAAATGGTTGTTGGGCGAGCATAGGAGGCACGGGCTGGAGTGTGCAGAAGGGACGTCCAGACAGAGGAGACGGACAGTCGTAGGGTCTGCAGTCGCCAGGACAGGACGTTGGCAAACCCAGCAGGGGTCGAGCAGCTGCCAGGCAGCTATCGGAGTGCCCAAAATGTTTTGGGCAGCAGCCGGGCAACCACAGAATTGCCCCAGGCAACGGGCAGGCACCCCAAGCAATGGGCAGCGAATCCGGGCAGCGGACAGCGAGCAGCATGTCCCAGGGGGGATCTAGGCAGCCAGTAAAAGGTCTTTGAAGACGGGTCCGAGCAAGATGGAAAGGATTCTTTTCAGAGGGAGCAATCAATCATATGGATTGGAGAGCAGCCATGGAAACAAATCTGATAACAAAGACAGAGCCACCTCCAAGTGGTGGAAGTACCTTCCTCGCTAAGAGGGAGTGTTGATGTAGTAGCAACGGATAGGTACTTCCACGTTGGCTTGCGTCTAGCACGTGGGAGTCATCCTGAATGCCTCTTAGAAACTTTAGGAGATTCACTTTATTAAGTGAATGTACTTTTGTAATAAAATGAGTTTGATTTAATTAAATGTTAAAGTAATTGGCATTGGTAATTAAATCAAGTCCTAGCCGTTAGATCCAAAGTGAACGTGAGATTAGATCTCAGTCGTAGATCACTTTAGGAGATCTAGGGTTTTGGACTTAGGGTTAACTCGATGTAATAAAAGGCAGCCTAGGTGAGAGGATGAGACACAGTGATGGTACACAATGAGTGAGTGAGCACTCCGGTGTGCAGGGGCAGGGGCCGAGGAAAGGCAGCAAGGAGATAGCAGCCAGGAGGGCTAGGCTATTGTTGCATTGTATTCCTTAGAAGAGCCATTATACCAGGACGGGAGCCGTGATTTTATTTAATAAAATCATGACAGATCTGGTTTTCCCGTGAGGCTTTTCCAGGGGTTATTTACCCATAAATATCTTGTGCAAATGTGTGATTGGTTTCTATTGTTAATGCTTCCGCTATTTAGTTAAAACTCAGTTGTGCTTTTAATTAATGGAGTGATTTCATTTGGGATTATTAGTCGGGTGTTGGGTTTTGAAATTCAACAATTGTTTCCAAGAGGTTCTACAGTCTACACTTCCATGGCACAAAGTTAGAGGCACCATCCAATAAGTGACTCTCTTGCAAGCTAAGAATGGCCATTACTACAAATCCATTAAACAAGCTTCAATCTCCACTCACTAGATCAACTAGGGTTTCACACCCCAAAACCCTTCTTAAGTCCACACGTCAATCATTGGCACAAATCCGCTTTAGTCACTAAAGGTTGGCCATAAAACCCTCCAATGACTCTCTTTCCTTCATAGTCAATATCTCCATACACAAAATTCTAGAAGGGTTCAAATACACCACTCTAATACCATGTTACAATTCTTCAGTACATGGTAACAATTCTAGTCTGATTTCTAACCTCCCTACTTATGAAAACTAAAAATTGAAATCTCTATCAAAATTGCAATTTGATTTTTAGTAGGAATTGAAACACATGAAACTGAAGAAAGTAGCAGCAAGTACACAGATCTAAAACTCAAATCACATCATTGTTTATTACTCTTGAAAACATGAAATACACAGAGAGCTTCAAACTCTACCCCTCACCCACTGCTTCCTACTCTAAAAAATTGAATGAACAAAACTTATACCCCTACCTTCTCCTTTATAGACTATAAGGTACAGTGAATCTAGACACATGCACAACAAAGCCTTACCAGGAAGTATTAAACCTGAACTCTAGAGCATTTCCTTGCATGGATAAATGAGCCTAAATGAAGTGCGCCTCTAATGATATGAACTGAAGCATGCAAGCATGCATCCTCCTAGAGATCTACACCCTAACTCAATCTGGAATCCACATGCATGAGTGCCCTGATTAACTAGGAAACTATACTCTCTAATTGTGCATGCAAATACTAACTAAAGAAAAACTAGAAATAGAACTGAACTCCTAAATATAAAAGGCATCTAAACTGGAACTAAACTTAGGATGGTGCCTGCATGCACCCTATATCTCTCTCCCCTCCATAAATACCCTTGCATCCTCATTAATGTTGTACAAAACTGTTGAATGAGGGTTGTATGGAACTTCTTTACTGATGTATGAAAGTCTACTAGAGGAGGGTCACCTTGCTACTGTATGAAACTGCACACCTATGACACATGCCTTCTCTGTATGCACCCAGGTCTCCTCCACTCGTTGCATCAATAGCACTTTGATGTACACTTTCTGAGGTACTAAAAATCCAACATAGCAAAGACCTATAAAAATTGAAGATAAGGTAATATTGACCAAAGATGATGTATACAAGAATATAACCTCATTTGCCATGGCCAAGGGAAGGTAGAACAAGAAATTTGAATGGCTATTAGAGGATAAAGTGCCAACCCCTATAATTATTGAAGAATAATAACCAAGGCCCAAAAAAGCAAGACCTCTCACTGACCGAAAATAAACTTGCTTGAAACTCTTATAATCAATCTATCTTTACTTTTACGTTAATGCAATCTGTTACCACTCAAACTCTCGCCAAGGGAAAGTACTGCCCTGCGAGGGAGAGCTTGGGGCAACAGATAAGCAAGCCACCCACTGTCACCTCAACAGCCTTGCTTCTACTCTTCTAGGCTAGGGTATCTAACCTAAGGACGGTTTTCCTACAGGCTCCTAAGCCCTATCGTTGCAAATAAGATGGATAAGGACAAGGACTAGATTGACTTTTGCTGACTTCTCAAAGGGATGGCTTCAAGGTAAGCTAGAGAAGACAATGACCAATGTTTGGAGGCAACGGATTGTTTGCAAAAGAGTATTCAATGGCATGCAAAGCATAATACTCAAGGTACAAGGACTATTGCATTGTTTAATTCACATCACATTTGCAAGAACATTCCAATGATAAACCACTTATCATAAACAACCAATGACAAGTGATGAAGAGTATTCGATATCCAAGTTTGCAAGATATAAGTATGAGAGCACAACATGTATATTTATTATTTATGATGTCACATCCATGGAAATAGCACAATCATTGACCATTAAATGAAAGTATTAAATCTAAAGTGCATGTGTTCATATGTAGTATCAATGAGACATCAAACTTGTAGTCATACRCCCAATATCATCATTTATTACAGCAGAATGATCCGAGCAATGTATTAGCAGTTATACCACACTTATTCTTCAAGATATGCATTGAACAAACATTTGAAACAACTAGAATGCCCTCAAATCATGACCTGGGCAACAATCTCAGTAATCGGTCTATGGGATAGCAGACAATAAAATGATGAGGTATTGATCCTGTGGGTTGAGTTTAGGCACTTGGTACAGTGGTATAAAGATCAGGCCCAGAGATGGTGTTAACACTGTCCAATGCTGCCACAAAGACCCTGTAACCCTTACTGCAACAACAGTCCAAGAAATCGGCCCTCACAATCAGCAAACAAATAGAACAATACACCCTTTGAATAGGTCGTTGGGGAAGTTTTGGGTAGGACTGTGATATGGTTGACCAGCCAAGCAAGAGAGACAAGAAACACTGCCCTGGTGGCCATCTAGATTAGCACATTTGCTTCTGCATACTCTGCATAACTGACAGTGAATTTACAAGGGTATAAGCAGCACAAAATGAGGAAATTGTTCAGGAAAAGATGAGGTCGTTTGAACAGATTTTGGGATGGCCTCGCAGCTGGAAATGTTTGGGAACAAAATGATCTGCAATAACCCTGAAAAAACGGAAGATATGCTTCAGATCTGAACCTTGGATACCCTGCAGATTTCGCACAATAGACTGACGGCTTGATGAAAAGCTTGCTTGGGCAGCAAGATGATAAGATCAGACCTGCAATGACAATGCTAAACAACACTAGGGTTTGACAAGGTACAGATCGGCAGCAAATGAAAACACTTCAAACCCTCCAATGCTAGCTAAAGGTATCGGTCAGCTGCAAAAAGTCATAAGGATATGCAATGAAGCTCAAAAAGACACAAAAATGATAAATTTGCTTTTTATGTTTTAGGTAGTTGAAGACAAAAAGAAGACCAGTGCCATAAAGGGCTTATGGGGTCACCACTTCATGTCCAAGTGAAGGTTAGGATTTATGATATGGTAGAGTTGATAGCACCCAGAGGATTGCCCCTTAAGCAATACCTAGGGCTAGAAGGTTCCCTTCTCKGTTGCAAGGGAGGATCGATCCATGGAGGAGCCTTTCCCAGTACTAAACAAGGTGAATTCAAAGGCTAGTCAAGCAAAAGGAGGATCGATCCATGGAGGAGCCTTTCCCAGTACTAAACAAGGTGAATTCAAAGGCTAGTCAAGCAAAAGGACAGAGCCACTAGACGTCCTACCTTAATGCATGAACAAATAACTTCAATGATCAAAGGGGAAGGTGAGAGAACTTACGTTGAAACCCTTCCAAGTGGAGCATTGCGCACTTCTTTGGCCTTGTAGTAGACTTTTTCTTCCAAGCAACCTCTAGGAGTGTTTATCTAACCCTTGAAAAATAACTAGAAAATCACAAGAAAAGAAATAGATACTCAATAAACTCAATAGCCAAGCCTCTCATTAATCTCCAGTGATTTGAAATGGAGGATGAGTCTTCCTTTTATAGGTGAAGCTCCTCCTCAAATACAATACAAAACCATGTGCTAGCTCAAAACCATGAGCTCCAAAACCATTAGCCCAATAAAACCATGGGCAAATACAACAAATAATAAAATACATCCTATAATATCCTCACAAAGTGAAACGACCTTCTAGAAGAGGTCATAATACAAAGTAGAAGCCACAAGTTTCGACAAGACAAAATCCAAGAGAGGTGCGCCCCTCAAGAATGGTGTCAACGTCCAAGGAAATCGTCCAAGACCAAGTCAAACCTGGTCCAAAAGCTCCAACGTCCTCTAATCAAGCTCCTCGATCCAAGGAATGGTCCAAAAGTGGAAAAACGTCCTCAAAAGGTGATGGTGTGACCTCCACATGTGTGAGTCATCCAAGCAATAAAATCATCTCAAGAGGCACATGTGGGCTCATCAAGGCAAGCGATCTCCAAGAAAACATAAGTGATGGTGCCAGGTCATCACAAGGTCCAAGGCACCATGTGTAGTCATCTCCGTAATGTGTAATCACCCTCTCCAATGCATTAAATACTCCACATGTGTGGTCCAAGGGGAGCAAATAATGCATGAATGCAACATCCAACTGAGCAAGGAGGATGCATATAAATGGTCCATGTGGCATGTGTGATGATATATCGTATGGCATTCCTATCATGGCTCGATGCAGTGACACGTAGTTCGATGTGATACACAAATCCCAAGGCAAATGTCACATATCCCAATGTTTGTAGATATGGCCATATATGAGTACACAAATCCCAATGCAACATCACAAATCCCAAGCAGTGTCACAGATATTGAGGCATGGTGCACATATCCCAATGCACAATACCCACTTGAAGTAATGGGTCTAGCCTCTTAGCAAGCCATTAATTAGTAGCCTCTTGGGAGAATCTTGCCGACATAACAATGTGTGACCTTTGATCTTGCCGCGAGAGAATCTTGCCAACAGTAACAGTGCCTAACTAAGTGGATCCTGACAAATCTGGATCTGAATCCATATCCGATCCAGGGATCCAACCCCATGAATCCGATAATGTAGGGGAAATGAATTCATGTGATGATCATCGAAGTCTTAGACATGCACAGATCTTATTATTCATTTATTCAATCATCTAGCTTTATTTAGCTAGGATTTTTACACATAACAACCTTCTAGAGGGAGCTTAGCATTGAGTTACCACCCTCGGCATTGTTTCTTACTACCCCTTTAAGCCTTTTTCTTTAAATGTTCAGTTTATCGAACAAGTCCCTTTTATTTAGATATTCATAGACAAACCAGGGACTAGGGACATTGGCCTCATAGCGAGGACACATTGCTCAAGCTTTATATTTGGCTTTTAAATTTAGCTCTTCACCTCTTAGCCTTAGTGGCTTTATTGATTCGAGCTTTAATTTGACCATTCCTTTTGACCTTTGAGAAATCATACATGACCAGGATGTAATTTTTATGTGGATGGAATGAATTATACTAGGGAGGTGGAAAATGGTTAGCATGTTTGGGATATGGACAACGCTATCTAGCCTAAGCACCTAGTGGTACAAGTCAACCCAAGAAATGACACACTTCTAACAAAAAACATGTTCCCCGAGGTACTACGAGGCAAGTAATAAAACCATGCCATGTTATTAAATGCTACTAGACAATTGTTAGGTGTTCACCACTTTACAATAGGCTAAGAAGTTATATCATCGTGTCCAAATAGATATTGATACATGGAATATCAAATGAACCAAATTGGAACCATACCACAGTGCATCTGTCATCTGAGGAGCGGGGATGAAAGTGCGCTACACCATAGCTGAGCTAGCAGGATCATGTATCTAGTGGAGATCAAGAGGAAGTCTGTTTGGATCTGGTGAAGATGAGCATGACACCTCATGCAAGCAGCAACATGACACCCTTGCTAGGGTATCCAAAAAGTTGTCACCCCTAAGGGGGTAACACAATCAAATCAAATGAATCAAGCTTTTTGTATGTTTTCAAGAAAAATGACTAGTAGAGGTTGTATGCACATAACATCAAAAGATACTAAGGCCACTAATGGGAGGCCCTAGATAAATGATTCTAAGACTGTCAACAACCATGGTAATAGGCTTTGCTTTGAACAAATTTTTTGTACTCTATGAAATTTCCTCTCTGTATTTTAATTTTTTTAGTAAAAGAATGTATGACAATTCGTACTCGGTATAACAACCATTTCTTCATCATCTCATAGGGGTAACAAGCTCCCTTTTATGAATAGCATGAGCTTTTATCTGCAACAGTGATGTAGTCAAAATGTCAACCTAACTGAAAAAATTAATAAGTTGTAGTTATGTTAAGAAAATTAAACCTTTCATTTCTAATAAAGGGAAAACCATAGTAAGCCAGCAAAGCCCCCAACTTTAATGGAATCCTCTCGTAAAGAATGGAGCAAATAGACTTTGACAATGTAACAGCAAAGCCCCCAACTTTAATGGAATCCTCTCATAAATAATGGAGCAAATAGACTTTGACAATGTAACCAAAGGAAATCCTAGTTGCAAGGCGCAGAAAGAGAAAGTTATGTTCACCCAGGCTAGAGATAGTGAAGGATCTATTCTTGCAACCTTCAAGTAAGTTCCCTAGGGTTAGCTCAAGTGGTTTGAATTTTCAAGCCAAAGTCGTAATGGCCAAGGTCACAAGGTCAAATCACCCAGGTTCGTCAAGGTTAGGCGCACATGTTGTCAACCAACGACATTTACCCCAAGCACCATTCACAAAATGTGATAAAGCGCCTAGAGGGTTTCCCCAAGGAAGTTTCCATGGAAGAAAAAAACCTCAAGCAAGCAATAGGAGTGGAAACATGCAATCAAGCAACAATAGTTGCATTGATAAGGGGGCTAAAGCTTTGTCTCAAATTTGAATACAAAAAAGATGACCATCAAAGAGAAGCCAAAAATAATCATAAATCACCTTAAAAGTAACTCGATGAGCCCAACCTGGGAGTTTACAAGACAAATCAATTGGTTTAGTTACACGATTTAGAACCTAGGCCAAGTTGAGATGTCTCATATAATAAGATTAATGAATAAAGTGGCAAATCTCCTAGCCAAAATTTGGCAATTTGAGGTTCACCACATCAAAAAATATAAACCACAAACAAGGCTAAAGAGGAAAGGAATTGACAAAACCTTCTTGATAGCTATGCAATTATACACCTAATACCTTAAATTCAATCTCTTCTTCAATCTTCTTAGTCCTCACACCTTTACCACCCCAACTTCAAAGCTTATCAATCTTATTAAGATGTCGCTTTTACTAGTCATGTACCGTCACAAAGAAGGCTCATACATGCAAGCACTTTTTGTTAGCTTCAAACCCTCCCAAAAAATTTCCATAGAGTTGGAAATCTTAACACGCAATGCTTATCATTTATGCGGTAGGAAAATTCAAATCCACCCCATATACACAATCTTTCTCTAACCTCAACAATAAAATTCGCCCCCTAGCAAAGAGCTTCGCTAGTTCTCACAAGGCTTTCTCAAACTTTGAATGGAGCACCATTGAGCAACCTGTGATGAATGCCAACACTGCAAAGGGAGGGAGCACCAAGAAGAATTCAAGAAGGGAGATGATCATGGGACTACCACGAATACCAAAGCACCAAGAGATTACAAACATCACATGTGACCCTCTCAAGACTATCTCTAAGATAGAGAACTACATCCAAAATATACTCGTCAATGGCACAATAGAGACTCGGAAATACCCCAAGGTAGCACAAGAAACTGGTAAATGAAGAACAAGGAGAAAGTCGTACACCATGGCAACTTAGCTAAGGAAGGGAAATGTTAATGTTCTAGCCCAACATGAACAACAACTCACACAAATGGAGCAAAACTATCAACTTACAATGGCTAAAATCTAAAAAGAGCTAAGAGCCATCAACCAGAGACTCTATAAAGCATAGTTGAAAAAATGGTTGAGACTTCGAAGTACTCCTAAGTCAAACTCTACTCAACCTTGTTGTCAAGCCGAGTTAACTCGGTCTTAAGCCCAACTCTTTGCTAATGAGTCACACTCACCAACTGTAATGGCCCCTTCCAATTGATCATGATGGAGGATGACTTAGTAGCCTATACGACTCCTGTAGGCGATAATCAGCAAAAAAAGGGGAGTCACGGAGATTTATTTAGTGTCAATGGGTTAAATGGTGACAAATTCTAAAGTGACATTAAATAAAAATAAAATAATTTTGTTTAAGTGAAAATTGGAGAGAAAATAAGGAAGGGTTTGATTTGGTCAAAAAAGGGAAAGATCTAGAAGGCTCGGAGGAAGAATAAATATTAGGGTAATCCTTCACTTTGGCATTATGATTTGATTTCTCATTTTGGAGTGCTCTTGGAGCCATTGTTTTGTTGGGGTTTAGCAAAACCCTTCCACCATTGCAGTCTAGTTTCAGTAGTGCAATATCAACCCTAGCTAGACAAGACAGGAATCCATCTAGGGTTTCCATTGGAGTCTCATTTTGGGGTTTGCTTTCAGTTGGAGGAAGATCGAATTGTGCGGAAGATTTGTGAGGCTTGCCAACGGAGGTCATTCCTAGATTTTTGCAGGTACCAGGAGGGTTTCGGGAAGGCGTGTCAAATACATCCCCGCAAGTTGAAGATGAGTGTCCCGCGAGGCCCCGCTAGACACCCTGCCTTGTCCTGCGAGGACCTCTACAGACTGAAGGTTGCTACAGGAGGGTTTCAAGAGGCATCCTCGTTGGTTGCACGCAAGGGGACCCGCGAGGCCTCGCTTGTCACCCAGCCTCATCCCACAAGGATCTCTATAAGGAGTTGGGGTTGCAGCACGCCAATTTGTGTCAGATCCATGAAGGTCACAGTGGGGCTGGATCGTCACTTGTAGAACAGACGGTGCTGGAACAGACCGTGTAGGGCTAGGAGAGCCTTGGAGCAGTTGACATCATCTCTTGGCATCATTCCAGGTTTTTGTTTGAGTTGTAGTGTTTGATGAAGTTGTTATAGCAGCCATTAGACTTCTACTGTTGTTGTGTTTTCAGTCTCCATTCATAATAGAGGATGCCAAATGTTGTCACTTCCATTCTTTGTGTACTTGGATTGGTAATGTGTTGACGGAGGTTTATTTAATGTAATGCATGCAAACTGTTTGTGGAAAGTCATATATCAAATTTTGCATAATATATATATATATATGAGTATAAATTGTTTAACAAAGGTACCACACCAGCAACATCATAATTTGCACAGTAAAACACTAAAATCCTTGCCTAGCATATTTGGGGATATTACAGTGGTATCAGAGCTGGTGGTCTTCCCAGCCTGTGATTACTTGGGGCATTGATGACAAAAAAAGTTAGAGGGCGTGGGAGACAACCCATCCCAAGATCATAGTCTTCAAACGAAGTAGAAGTAGAAGGGAACATGGGAGACCATGGAGGGGACAGGACTCTACAGCTATTAGAGGACCTAGTCCAGGGGCAGCAACAAACGTCCAGTGAACAGCAACAATTCACGCAGTTCCTCACACAGTTCATTACCAGCAACCAGATGAACCATAATCCTAGAGGTTCCAATGGGAACCATTTGTTGAAATATTGTAACTACAAAGAGTATTCTTATTATTATTGATATATTATTCATAGGATCAATCCCCATTGTGGATTGATCATGTCGGTTATTGTAATAGAACCAAATCCCCTTTTGCGGATTGGTCAACAGACAATTATAATAGGCAGAATAAGAAGTCGGCCCCAGCAGTTAATAAGAAGACCCAGAAATATAATAAAGGTGGGTTTACCCACCCAGTTGGAGAAGT
>SNQJ01S0028616.1:48598-79994 GCA_010110895.2 Picea sitchensis | reverse complement strand
GATAAATGTTGTGTCTCTTGTGATTGTGTATTTCTCAGTGATCTTGGATTATGCTATTGTTATCTAATGAAATGCAAACATCTATAATAATGGCTTAAACATTAACACCATTTAGAGGGCAGCCACAGAGGAGGTAGGACTCACGCAGAGGGTAGCAATACCCTTACCCCAACTCAGATCAGGAGCAGAAGGATTCTTGGGCCCCTATTACCACAATTCCTTGCAGAGCAGGCTACAAGCATACAGGAGCAACCAAATCAGGAGCCTGATGTTACCTCCACCTACAGGGAGTATCAGGCATTGGAGGAAGATAACCGGGAGGCCTTATCCTATCAGGACTTCTACAACCTCAAGCAAAGGAACAGGCCTAAGGAGTGGAACAGAGCAGCGCAGAATCAACAGAACTTTGATCTTATGCGCAAGGTGGGTAGGTTGACCATTCCACCTTTTGACAGATCTGCTAAGAGCAGAGCCAGAGCATGGGTGCACAAGTTGGACACTTACTTCCAGCTTAACTAGATGACAAAGTCAAAGGCAATCAAGTTTTCCACCCTACACTTAGAGGGAGAAGCTCATGAGTGGCGGTTCCATGGGTTGGTAACAATGGGGCATTCCAACATCACATCATATGAGGATTTCACTCGGAGGTTGATGGACAAGTTTGATAGGAAGGATCTTGAGATCCACTTCAGGGAGTTGGCACAGTTGAAGCAGACAGGTACACCCGAGGCATACATCACAAAATTCCAGAGGATGGGAGTCATGGTAACCGATATCTTTGAGCAGAGATTGGTGATGTTGTTCACAGAGGGTCTAGTTGAACCCCTGAGAGGTTGGGTGAAGGCCTTTAGACCACCTACACTATAGGATGCCATCATGAAGACTCGGGATATGGTAGACACAGCATCCAAAAAGGCACCAGCAAAACCCTTTATTCCACAGAAGAGTCAGGCAATCAAGCTTCCCCAAAAGATATGTACAGGGAAGGACAAGATGGATGAGGAGACTCAAAGAGAACTGAGGAGGAAGAATCTTTGCTATAGTTGCAAAGAACATTGGGATCCGAGTCACCGATGTATGGGCAAAGGGAAAGTACATTACATAGAGGTACTTTCCGATGAGGAGGATGATGATGAGGTCGAGTCAGCTCACATCCAGGATAGTGGACAAAGCAGTGGCCAGGCAGAGCCACCGCATCTTGAAAGTCCAGAGGAAAAGCAGTTGTAGGACGGAGTCAAGAAAGTGACCATTGCCACACTTTCAAGGGTCCCCAAATATTACACCTTCAAGGTCAGAGGCATTTTGCAGGGGCAAAGGGTTACAACATTGATTGATGGTGGGGCCACCCACAACTTCATTGTTGTTGCACTGGTCACCAAGAGACACATCCTTGCAGAGGACTTCGAGGGATTCAATGTGGTAGTAGCAGATGGATACAACATGGTGTTTACTCAAAGGATCAAGGGATTGGAAGTAACATTAGGCAACTATATGTTGACCAATGACTTTTATGTCATAGATTTGGTGGACACCCATGTGGTGCTAGGAGTTCAGTGATTGTACTCGTTGGGTGATATCCACATGAACTATCATGACATGAGGATGGAGTTCAGGGACAAAGGTGGACAACGAGTCATCCTAAGAGGTATGTCGATAGGTGCCCCCAGGATCGTGTCTAACCAAAGCATGGAGGCTCTTTTTAGACATGGGGACGTGGTTTGTGCGGTAGAGTGCTTGATTACCATGGAGAAGCCATCACAGGATCACCAGCATTACCATACGGACATCCAGGCATTGCTTGGAAAGCAAGACAGAGTGTTCGGACCATTGCCAGCAGGGAGACCACTTGATAGGGGATTTGAGCATGTCATTGAGATAGAAGAGAGGTCGAAGCCTGTGATCACCATACCATACAGGCATCCGAAGAAGTTCAAGGATGAAATAGAGAAGGCCATAAAGGAGTTGTTGGAGATGGGGCACATCAGGCCTAGTTCTAGTTCCTTCGCTTCTTTTGTGGTACTGATAAAGAAGAAGGATGGCACAATGAGGATGTGCATCGACTACAGGGCACTGAACAAGAAGACCATCAAGAACAGGTACCCGATACTCAGGATTGACGAGTTGATAAATGAGTTCCATGGGGAGGTGTACTTCTCGAAGATTGATCTTCGATCGGGGTACCATCAGATTCGGGTCAGAGAGGAGGACATCCACAAGACAGCTTTCAGATGTCACTATGGGCACTACGAGTTTCTAGTCATGCCCTTCGAGTTAACTAACGCACCTGCTACCTTCCAGTCATGTATGAACCACATCTTTAACAAGCAATTGAGGAAATTCTTATTGGTGTTCTTTGACGATCTTTTGATCTACAACAGGACTTGGGAGGAACATTTGAAGCATGTGGACGAGATTCTTACCATTATGGACGAGCAGTCGCTTTTGGCCAAGGAGGAAAAGTGTGAGTTTGGGTTGACAGAGATCCTCTATCTAGGGGACGTGATTGGTGTTGAGGGAGTAAAGGTGCATCAAGAGAAGATCCAGACGATCTTAGATTGGACCACCCCCAGATCACTCAGAGCTACGAGGATTCATCAGAGCTACGAGGGAGTAAGGTGCACGCATATGATTTTGACATTGAGTATGTAAAGGGGAAGAAGAACACAGTTGTTGATGCCATATCCAGGAGACTTGTAGCCTTCTACATGACAGAGATCTCTACGAACTGGAAGTCCATTCTCTTGGTGGAGTACTCCAAGAACACCTTCGCCTGTGAGTTGATGGAGGGCATTATTCAGGATGACAGGTACAGGGTAGTGGATAACATCATCTACTACAAAGACAGGATCTATCTTGTCCCTAAGTCTACACTCAAGGATAAGACTTTGAGGGCAGTACATGACGCACTACTGGCTGGGCATCCGGGGTATCTGAAGACCTACAGGTAGGTGAGGGAGAGATTCTCCTGGAAGGGTCTCAAGGAGGGATGTAGTTCAATGAGACGAGCAAAGTTCGCTCACAAAAGGAATTATCCAAAATACTTGGAATATAACATAATAATCCATGTAGGACTGTAAATAATATATGAATAGATGAGATGATATACAATTGAGAATGAGAGCTCGTTTATATACCCATGCAGGGGTGCCCTTAACCAATAATCATGTCATTTGAGACATGTCCTTTCATTATTAATAGTTATTATTTATTAATTAATTATTATGTTATGAATATATATTTATATGTATATTTATGTTCATAACATTGCCTTCCCCTTAAAAATGCTTTGTCCTCAAAGCATACGTTATGGAAGACTTATCTCTTGCTCTAGCTTGTAATTATTGTCTCATGCTTCTTCATTATTGAGATAGTAATCATTGAGGACCTGAGATGATAGGATCTTCTAAGCACTGAGCAGAACTGTCGAATTGTAAAGGAGTCTGCCCATCCTAATTCGATCTTCTGCAGATTTGGGTTTTTATAGGGTTCTTGGAAAGAACTTGATACATTTCTACTCCCTTGATAGCTTCTATTTTGACCCGCACTTGTAGTGGAAGTAATATTCTTCGACATAGCGATTATTTGTTTCTGTTGATACATTGATTGGTTGAAGTATCGATTTTTGTGATTAGGATGTCGATAAGGCATCCTCGCAACTTGATCTTTACTTCGTATACTTGTAGTTTTTTCTTGATTAACTTTTGGAATTGAGTTTTCTTCATATCTCCGGCTTGTTTGTACCTCGACATTCGAAAACTTCTTTACATCAGTTGGATTTGCCTCCTTTTGAGTTGTAATTTTGATTGGGTCTGTCATCGTTTCCTTATCGACTAATGATGTTTTGCGATCTAGCTTTTCTTGTAAAGTCTTCTCATCATGCTTCAACTTTTTAATTTGTGTTAGTAAATTTTGATTATGAACCCTTAGGCGTGAAATTTCTTCTTCATCTTCTGATTTGTCGACTTTATTTATAATATTTCGATTCTCTAGCTTTTCATCTTTCATCTTTTTAATTTGTTTAGGCAATTTTTTATTAAGGTTTTCCAAAAGAGAAGATTCTTCATCCTTTCCTGATAATTCCTTCACGAGATCTTGATTATGTCGTCTTAATCATAAAAGTTATTCCTTATTTTTTGACCTATTGTCTTTTTCTGATTCTAGATTCTCCTTTCTTTCATCTTTTAAGATTTTAATTTGTTCAAGTAACTTATGGTTAAGGTTCCTTAGGCGGGAGATTTCTTCCTCCTTTTCGGTTGATTTCTCCTTAAGACCTCGATTTTCTTATTCTGAATTTGTATTCCCTTGCTTCTTATCTTTTGACTTCTCAATTTCAAACTGTAATTTTTTATTGCTCGCTTTATAATGTCCTAGTTCTCCTTCCAATATTTGTGATTGTATTTCTAAATTATCTTGATATTCTTCCATAATAAATTATTTTAAATGTTTCTTCAATCCTTTTTAAAAAAATTATTTTCCTTATACTCCTTTCACTTTATAAATAAATATCTTATATAAAATATCATTTTCTCTTTATTATTACACCTTCCAATATATCTCTTTTAATAACTTTTCACAAATGAACTTAAGAATGGACCACCTTAAACTTTTCTCCACCTTAAACTTTTCTCCTTGTTTCTTATTGTATATAATAAATTTCACTTTACTTTTTGGAATATCACTTTATTCTTTATACTTTTTATAACCCTTTGTATGCTCTTATAGTTACTTATATATTTAAGTATATAAAAGAATTTTATTTCCTTATTTTTATTATTTTTTCCCTTTTAATAACTTTTTATTATTGACTTTTATATGGTTATATGACTACTAACTATGTCTTCTTATATATGATTGGGATATTAAAACATGGACCATATAAACATAGTTTATTTCCCCCTACTTCATAAATATTGTCGTTAGTTAATAGTGGCAACTCTAAGGCGAATTAAGAAGCTTTGGATATCCCTCTTTTAAGTTCCGTAGTAAGATCACGTACTTACTCTAACTCTATGATCCACTAGACAATACCCAATAATTTGGTGATGCTTCTGCAGTCAAGATAATCGACTAACACTTGACCAACGTGATTTTAGAGACGGTCTCAACTAGTATTTTAATAATATGTCTGAAATTGTAGTCCTTAATCCGTGTTTCGCCAGAATTAATGTGCGATTGTAGTGACTAGTCGCGACCTTTTGATTGACGTTTCTCGGGTTACTATTTGCATCCACCAAATTCCTGATTAATGATACCGTCGACTTGGTTAATCCAACGAAGAGAACAGGCTCAATTCCTGGTTCCGTCTATGAATCGTTCCCACACTGTTCAATTTATGGGTCAAACTGGCGGATGTTTTGTCAACTATTCGCGGATGTTTTCTAAACTATTCTTCTGTAAATCCTTTGTAATGGTAGTCGCGATTTCAATGGATAAACTATTTCCCACAGGTGAAATTACTTTAAGCACTCAAGCGATGTCCCACAAGTGATTGGCGACAGTGCTACGAGGCATACTTTTTCTTGATCGGCTCAGAGTGAATTCACACGGCAGCTTACGTGATTTGTACAGAAAACGTACGGAACAATGGCAGCGGGTTGACTTTGGCAGGTTACGCCTTTTCTATAATACGGACATACGTTTTCAGTAATGAAGTAATACGATTTAATGGCAAACTTTGTTGTTGTCTGTGACAAAACTCACATTCTTCAGAAGTTTTGACAAACAAATCTGGTTTTTTTTTTTTACTCTTATTGCAGCAGAATAATAGTTTTTTCTTTTTTTTGAAGTGGCAGCGGAATGTCTTTTCTGCATAAACTTTTAAATGGAAAAAAGTCGGTGTGGTCAATGACCCGGAAAAAATCAGAGAAACTCTGAATGAAGTATGGTTGGCCAAAAGCCGGTTCAGACAAGGTCTGATAAAGAGACTGGCCAAAGGTCGGGATCAGAAAAACGAACCTCTGATACCAAATGAGACGAACAAAGTTCACTCACACAAGAATTATCCAAAATACTTGGAATATAACATAATAATCCATGTAGGACTGTAAATAATATATGAATAGATGAGATGATATACAATTGAGAATGAGGGCTCGTTTATATACCCACGCAGAGGTGCCCTTAACCAATAGTCATGTCATTTGAGACATGTCCTTTCATTATTAATAGTTATTATTTATTAATTAATTATTATGTTACGAATATCTATTTATATGTATATTTATGTTCATAACATTCAACAAGTGACGGAGTGCATGATGTACCAGCAGAACAAGACAGAGCTTACACATCCTGCAGGATTGCTTCGGCCATTGTCGATTCCACAGTAGAAGTAGGATAGCCTTTACATGGACTTCATTATAGAGTTATCAAAGGTACAGGGCAGGGACTGTATCTATGTGGTAGTGGACAGGTTGACCAAATATGCGCACTTCTTTGCCATTCCTGCAGAGTACAGCGTATCTCAGGTAGCAGACATATTCTTCAGGGAGGTGTTCAAACTACATGGTCATCCGAGGAACATAATCAGTGACCGATATAGTAGGTTTCTCGGCGCTTTTTGGCAGGATCTATTCAAGTTATCCGAGACGGAATTGACACCTAGTACCAACTATCACCCCCAGACAGACGAGCAGACCGAGATAGTAAACAAGTGGATTGAGGGGTACCTGAGGAACTACGTGTCAAGGCAACAGAGGACATGGATAAAGTGGTTGCATCTCCGGGAGCATTGCTATAACACCACTCATCACATGTCCATTGGGATGAGCCCATTCAAGGCATTGTATAGTTACGATGCCCCATCCTTTGTGGATTTGGCGTTTGGAGAGAGCAAAGCCCCCAAAGCCAAAGATTAGTTGCAAGAAAACCAAGACATCTTGAAAGTGCTAAAGGAGAATTTGCAGACCACTTAGAATCGACAGAAGATGTATGCAGATAGGCACAGGGTAGAGCGCAGTTTTGAGGTTGGGTACTTGGTCTTTCTCAGGTTGCAGCCTTACAAACAATCATCGTTGAAGAAGAGTGGTACACAGAAGTTGAAGCGTCGTTTTTATGGACCCTACAGAGTGATCAGGAGAGTGGTGGAGGTAGCATACGATTTGGAGCTACCCGAGGGTAGCAGGATCCACAACACCTTCCATATATCCTGGCTCAAGAAGGCATTGGATTGTAGGTTACCGCTTCAACAGATCTTCCTCCACTAGATGAGGAAGGGCAGTTGGTTCTAACTTCTAAAAGGATTGTTGATGTCAAGTAGCAGAGGCTGAGGAGCAAAGTCATTCAAGACTCAAGAGTACTTGGTCGTATGTAGAGGGTTGCCCGCCGAGGATGTTACTTGGGAAAGAGAACAGATCTTAGAGCACCCTGATTTCAAGTTGCTTGAGGACAAGCAATCTCGAGAAGGGAGGACTGTAATGTCCCCTTCCAATTTATCATGAAGGAGGATGACTTAGTAGCCTATATGACTCTTGTAGGCTATAGTGAGCAAGAAACGGGGAGTCAAGGAGATTTATTTAGTGTCAATGGGTTAAATGGTGACAAATTCTAAAGTGACATTAAATAAAAATAAAATAATTTTGTTTAAGTGAAAATTGGAGGGAAAATAAGGAAGGGTTTGATTTGGTCAAAAAAGGGAATGATCTAGAAGGCTCGAAGGAAGAATAAATAGAAGGGTAATTCTTCACTTTGGCATTATGATTTGATTTCTCATTTTGGAGTGCTCTTGGAGCCATTGTTTTGTTGGGGTTTAGCAAAACCCTTCCACCATTGCAGTCTAGTTTCAGTGGTGCAATATCAACTCTAGCTAGGCAAGAGGGGAATCCATCCAGGGTTTCAATTGGAGTCTTATTTTGGCGTTTACTTTCAATTGGAGGAAGATCGGATTGCGCAGGAGATTTGCGAGGCTTGTCGGCAAAGGTCATTCCCTGATTTTTGCAGGTACCAAGAGGGTTTCAAGAAGGCTTGTCAGAGACATCCCCACAGGTTGAAGACGAGTGTCCCACGAGGCCCCGCTATACGCCCTGCCTTGTCCCACAAGAACCTCTGCAGACTGAAGGTTGCTACAACAGGGTTTCAGGAGGCATCCTCGCTGGTTGCACGCAAGGGGACCCGAGAGGCCCCGCTTGTCGCTCAACCTCGTCCCGGGAGGATCTCTGTAAGGAGTTGAGGTTGCAACACGACAATTTGGGTCAAATCCGTGAGAGCCTTGGAGCAGTTGACATCATCTCTTGGCATCATTCCAGGTTTTTGTTTGAGTTGTAGTGTTTGTTGAAGCTGCAATAGCAGCCATTAGACTTCTATTGTTGTTGTGTTTTCAGTCTCCATTCATAATAAAGGATGCCAAATGTTGTCACTTCCATTATTTGTGTACTTGGATTAGTAATGTGTTGACAGAGGTTTACTTAATATAATGCATG
The DNA here is from genome assembly GCA_010110895.2 of Picea sitchensis. Classification (NCBI taxonomy): domain Eukaryota; kingdom Viridiplantae; phylum Streptophyta; class Pinopsida; order Pinales; family Pinaceae; genus Picea; species Picea sitchensis. The sequence continues at coordinate 71,577 of SNQJ01S0028616.1, read as the reverse complement.
CGGCCCGCAGGGGTGTAGACCGATTGGCAAGTGTCGTGTAAATGGAAGGAAATATGTAAAGGAGGTCTCAAGTTCGATTTTCACCCCGATTTACTCGTGCCCCATGCTTGCGGGTTGTATGGACGCACCTGGAGGTTATAGAGGTAGCGGATGGGTATTGGCCCTGTGTCACGCAAGTATGAAAACCGCGAGTTGCCGATTCCACCAGTATTAAAAAAAAAAATTCAAACTGTTTGTGGAAAGTCATATATCAGATTTTGCATAATATATCTATGAGTATAAATTGTTTAACAAAGGCACCACACCAGAAACATCATAATTTGCACAATAAAACACTAAAATCCTTGCCTAGTTTATTTGGTGATATTACACCAACAAAGAGTCAAGATTGCAAGCATTGGCAAGGTCAAACCTTATCTCACAACTAACTTGTTGCTTATTCATTGCCTAGCAAGTACAACTAACTAGCGGATGGAAAAACTCATCCGCGTCAAATATACATGCTTTGTTGAGTTTTTTTGTTTGAGTTGAACTCTTACATTCCAGCCTTGTCGAGTCATTCGTTGAGTCAAGTTTTTCAACACTGTGAGCTAGACAATAAGCTTGCTGCTACCAAAAATCAAGTCTTCTAGGATGGGGTGAAATCTCCAAGGAGTAAAAAGATGAAATCTCAATTTCGCAAATTACTAGAAGACAAGGCCCCACTTCTGTCTCCCACTGAGGAAGAGTAACGTCCAGAAATCAACCAAGAATGCTAGTGAAATTGTGACAATCAATCAGCAATACATGTTGTGTCTATGTGCCTATTGTTTGCTAAATCTGATGTAAAATGTCTTGTGGTCAAGTCTAATACTCCAAATCCCAAAATACGGTATACACAGAAAACCTACAAACCAAATCTGACCACAAGGGCCTGTGAAATAATAATCTAATAGTTTCAAAGGCTGGAAGAGCAAAGTCATCATGTTTTCGCAGTTATCATTTTTGTCTATGCGCGTGTTCATGACTTTTTTTACCAGAAACCTGACCAGGAGATCTGTTTCTCATTCCATTGCCATTCCTACCAATTTTATGTGTACAACATATGCTGGGTGGGGGGATAAGTTCATGCTTCTTATACCCCAAGGGCCAAAACCCTCTAGCTCTGTTTTTTACTAAATCAGATGTAAGATGTCTGAATGTTTGCTGTAAGTCTTTCAAAGGCCAGAAGAACAAAGACATTATGTTTTCGCAGTGATCTTTTTCGTCTATGCATGTGTTCCTGACTTAACCCATCTCTCATTCTGTTCCCATTCCCGTTTGTTCTCCAATTCCTGTCTTGAGAGTCGAGACTACATTAGTACAGTACTAATCAATTTCACATTGCTTGTCCTCCTTAACCCTCTAGCTGTGTTTCCCATACCATTCCCGTTTCCCGTTACATTTCTAATTTCCTGCTTCTGGTAAGGGATATTAGGGATTGATCGGGCCTTTTATGTAAAACCTCAACAGTAATATAATAAAACAAAATTTTCCTTTAGGAAAAGCCAAAAAAAAAAAGAAAACAACCTGACCTAAAATTCAAGAATACTAGTAGAATGTTCTATGCAGTGGGTCAAACTGTAATTGAAGTGACTCAGCTCTCTGACGATGAAATCTCTATGAAAAATTATTTATTTCAGTTCACTTTGCAGATATCACCTTGCGAAAAAATATTATTCAGAAAGACTCCTAAAATAGATAACTTAAATATTATTCAGACCTCTTAAAATATATAAGAAAATTGCGTTTAATGGCTGTGGTATAGCGCTTGAGACAGGGCGTACTGATCCAACATCAACCCCCATGGCCTTTGAGGCTTGATCACGTGTGTGAGTTGACAAGTTTTGACGGGGAAAGTCGTCTTTACCGCGATAATGCAGAATGGAAGTTCATAGCTCCCCACGGGTTTTAAAAAAAAATTGTTTATCCTTACCCGAAAAAATATAACCAAATTATGCTTACCTGGTACAGAATTCGCATTTGCAGGACCAGGAACTAAACTGTAGGGTTCGTAGATATACACGGATTCTCCAGCACCTACTGCAAGGACGCCATTAGAGGGAACGACGGGAGTCCAAGCAACTGCCCTGATATCATCATTATCTTCATCATCTTTACTGTTTTGAAAAGGCTTAAGAACTTGCTGGAAGAAGGGGCCAATGATTCTGGATTCTTCTTCTTGGGCGGTGGGGGCGGGAGTTGTGGTGATGACAACAATCGGGCCTGCTCCATACGCGAGCCATGCGTGTCCTGCGAATTCAGGAATCCAATCTAAGGCGCTAGCAATGTGGTTCGGAGATGACGGAATGTATTGAATTGGACGAAGCCGCAGGGGTTCGATCTCCTGACTTTCTTCCATGTCGGATCTCTGTACATGCCTCGATCGCCCGATGCAGAAGCCGACAACTATGATTTAGTTGATAGTGGAAAGAAAAATTTCGCTCGTACAGCGTATTTCATGCAATAAATATATAGACTAAATTCAGGAATTAATTAATTAATTAAATTAAATCGCTCGATCGGCCACGAGCAAGTTAATAAGTACATGTCGCTCTTTGGGCTGTATGGGTTCTAAGGAAAACTATGAAGAAAGAAAAGTATTTTTAACGTCTCGAGGCTAAAATAGTCTATGGGATGAATTGTTTTCCATCTGGCTTTTGTATTTGGTCCTTTTCTTGTGAAGTTTTACAATAATGGCTCACAGCTCTCAACAAACTCTTTGCTGAAAAGATTATCCAAGAATTATTTTGCGGAATATGCATAATTTTTTCTGCTGTTTTTGAGGGCCTCACATTCTAAATGAAATGTTTTTGTTTCCACTTTTCCAGATGAGCACAAAATACATCCTCTTTCTTCCCACCCTTCTTTTGGCCTTTTCCGGTACATACATTTCTATGGAATTGATGAGAATTAGTTCCTAATTGAGCAATAAAAATTTTAGATCTCCAAGAAATATTGGCCCCTATGTTCGCCTTTTGTTGATGGTTATGAGTGGGGTTAAACTCTTCAATGTAGTACTTCTTCTTTCTCCCTAATCCTTTCTCCCAAAATGCGTTTTGTGGAACTTATCAATAACAAAGTTTTATCTCTTTACTCTTTGTAGGACACATCTCTTTCGAAAGCAAATGCCCATTTACTAAACCATTTGTTATTTTGTTGCATCCGAGTCTTCTTTCTTTTGCACAATCTGTCTCTAAACACAACCTTAGGCCATCGCCCTCTTCCATTTTAACTCAATTTTTCAAATACCTTATGACTCGTTCCATAGCAATTGCTTCAATAGGGCAGCCCTATTTCACTTAACAAGATATCATAAGGAGGCGCACTTTTAATTTTGGATTTGTTTGTAATCAACACATACGAATTTTCTCAATTTGTTTCCTGCTCGATTGTGCCTCTTGGCCCATAAGATTCCTGGCAAGTAGAGGATCCTACTTAGGAATCACTAGAAGCCCAAAAAGAGTTAGAGTGGTTTTTCAATCCCACAACTCTGCCTCTCAACACCTGTTTTAGAAAAGAATAAATTTTTTTCCAACCCCCTAAAGTTCTTTCCTTTCTACAACCATCCCAACTTAAAATTCTGTTGAAGTCAATTCCGATGTATTTATAGTCTGCAACTTCTTCCAGAATGTTTCCTTCAAAGTAGAAATTATGTTGGTTATGCTTTCTTTTGTTAGAGAAACCACTACTTTCGTTTTGCTGATATTGACTTGCATCCCCACCTTCTACAAAACTGCTCAAGGAACATAAAGTGCTCTTCCAAACCAAGAGTTGATTTAGCAATCAATATAAGGTCATCAGCGTACAAAAGAAGCCTTATAGCAAGACTTGCCCAAATGGATCCCCGAGTCACCCCTTGCGAATTTGCAACCCTCTTCCATAAACTTGTCAATATATAACCCAAAAGGGTAGGAGACAATGGACAACATTGTTTGACCGTCTCGCTTCTAAAACTTTTCGGAAATGCTGTGAAGTTCTAATTTTGACTTTCACCTCTTCATACATCCTATGCACGGTTGCTCTCAAATGCCTGGGAACCGCGAGTTCCTCCATTCCGCTCCAAAGCTTATCCCTAAGAACCGTGTCAAGGCACTACGGGAAATCAACAAAGCAACAAAAACTTCTTCCTTTTCTTCCCAAGCTTTTCAATGATGTGCCTTAAAGTTTTGCAATGATCAATTGTGGAATGTTTAGGTCTAAAACTTACTTGCCCTTTAACTTGCGGTTTATCTCTTTCTTCTGTCCACTTGCTGATTGTTTTTTCTAACATGCTTCCAATAACTTTGCAAAACAGGGGTTTATCATTATGGTTCTATAATTGGAGGGATTATTGGCGTCACCACTCTTGAAAAGAGGTATTGCCATACTAGTTGTCCAATCTGTAGGGAACCCCTGTTGTATGATGTTGTTGTTGAAAATTTTTGTGATGTGAAGTGAAAGAATTTTTAAGCCCCATACAGATACTCTTCTTGGAGTTCATCTAAGTCTTTGCTTTTCCAGTGCCCAACCTCTTGATACCCATCTCTACCTCTTGCTTCGTGAAGAGTTTTGTATCTATGTTGATCAAGGGAGGAGGTTCAACCTTGGGATCCTACTCATAAAGGATTGTCTTGCATAGTCGAACTATTTAGAAGTTGTAATGTTGTTTTGAGTTTGTACCTTTTTAGGTTGGAGCTCCTTCCAGAACAGTTCGGGGTTATTTTTCCCAAGGAATATTAGTTCTTCTCTCCTCGAGACCATGAATCAACCTTTTTCTTTCTTACTATATGTTGGTAAGCTTTGAGCTTTTATGTTATCCTTGGTTGATTCCTTCCACCTTCTCCTTACCTTTTTGCATTCCTCATCAAGTAAAGCATTAACCGGAAAGCAGGTTGTTTTAGACTTCTTAATTTTGTTCTGCTTTTACTTTTCGGCAAATTAAGCTTTGAATTAAATGTGTTAATCTGTGACTGTGAAGGATATGAAATGAGATTTCCTCCTTCGAAGAGCCTCTCTAACGTTTATTTGAAGGTATTACAATTCTCCGGAGTCAAAAGAATTATGCCATTTGGGGGATTTTGTTGAATACATTGAGTTTTTGACCCTAATTGCTTTTTTTTCGGTCCAAGAGAAACTTAATAAATTGGCTTGTGATCCGATTTTTAAGTCCCAAATTTGATCTCCAATCAACACTTCCTCCATTTTCCACACAAATTATGCGAGCAAATTGCATAATCTACTACACTTGCTCTATTGTAAGTATTGCAGAGTGAAATTAGAACTTTCCATCTAGTCATACCGTTAGAAATGACTAAATCGAAATCCCCACATAGTGTAAGCAATTTTTCTTCAAAGAAATTGCAGCCTTTATCCTTTGAAATTCATCTCCACTAATGATTACTCTCTTCTATAAGCCATATAAGGTCACTATCTTCTTTGCAACAAAGAATGATAGCTTGTTCACTTTCTTGATTCTAGCATTGAAATCCCCACACTATAAGGACTTCACTAGCTAAGAATATATTGCAATATCTATTTTTAGGGTTTCAAAGGGATCTTTGTGGTCAAACCCTCTACTATTGTAGATTTTTGAAACTTGCGGCACAAAATAACATGTTGCAATTCTAATGTGATTTCCATTTTTCACGATATTTTTTGATTCTGGAATTGCTTAGTTGGGTCTTCTTTTTCTAGTTGAATGAAGCGACCTTCTTTTTCTCTTACTAAAACCATGATGCGGAATGCCCTTTGCCGAATTTCCACATTTGCCTTGTTCCATACTGCTATCTTCCAATACCCTTCAAACAAAAGTGTCTTGCACCCTTCAATGCTCATGTGTTTCTATGAGGAAAAATATGTCTCTATCTTAATGAAGGCCCTAACCCATGTCCTCATCTCCATGGGTACCCCCTGCAGTTTGTTGGAACTGCAGGGGTTACTCATGGAGACGAGGACCTGGGTTTGATTTGATTGCTATTTGTTTTGACATGCAAGACTCACAATTGAGTCTTTGTCCCCTCTTGCCCATATTGACCTTACTTCCTCATTTCTTGCTAAGGAGTTTGTTGCCTCTTCTTTGTTATTGTCTTTCTGCCTTGTTTTTGAAGGAGGTCCAAATTGCACTATCACAGCTTACCTTTATAAATCCATGCTCATTTCCCCTCATCTCTTGCTGCCCTAACTTTTGTCATCTAGTCCCTCCTTTCCTCTTGTTGTCTTCCAGTTAAGTCTTCTTCTAGAAAAACCGAGAACCCCTCAAGAACTGCTTCCTACTTAGAATGATCTCTTTATCACACACAAGTTGGGCATGATGACTTTTATGGGCTCGACTCTCTCACCGTTAGGCTTACCTACTCTCCATGCTTGACGTATTTGTCCTTGCCATTGGAGCTTGATAACTCGAGAAGTCTCTTGCAAGGTCAAGAGTACATTCATTTTCCCATAATCTTTCACCCCTTGATAATTATGTTTGTTGCTCTATCATGTCTTTCTTTTCTTTCTCTGTCTTCCATGTTGTCAACCTGAATGTTTCTTTCTCCTTCCCTCTTAGCGGGATTGCTAATAATTTGAGCCCAAGTTTTAGAGTTTCTTGGAATCTCTTTCTCACATTTCTCTTGATGTCTCTTCATTGTTTTTCTATTTGGTAACTACTTTCCTTTATCAAGATGGCTTCGCATTCATCACCTTTGTATCCTCCATTGCAATTTTCTTCATGTTTTGCACTTCTTCTTTCATGCGTTGCCATTCTATTTTCCCCATTCAGAGAGCTTCCTATAGCAATGACACTTCCTTCCTTAACGCTGTTGTTTTTACGCTAAATCTGGTTTTATTTGATTATTCTATGGATTGTACAATCTATTTCCAACTCTTTAGCTTCTACTACTTCCAACCTCTCGCTTGGTCATCTGATTTTTATGTGAAAGAATTGTTAAAGATCAGATGACCAAGTGAGTAGTGTGGATGTAGGACTATATAAAGGCATAATCATCAATGACTTTTTCCTTTTCCTTTAGACTTGTTGCCACATACTTGCAAAGAGGACTTGTTTGAATGTTGTTGCTTGCGAAGGACCCAAGTACTTTCCCTTTGAGACCTTTTTTTTTCTTGTCTACTCCCATTTTAGGCGAGCTAGTCTTCGTTTTAAAATGCCCGATACTGTTTGGCATTCTTAAAACCCACTTTTCAGTTTTGGGTGATGAGGCAATTTTCACTTGCCCTATATCATTTGTTTCCGCGGGTTCTAAAGTTTCTTGTCCCATTGTCATGATGCTATTAAGGAAATCAAAGTCTCTGCCCAAATCTGACCCTCTGTTTTATGCTTAAACCTTCACTATTTGTTGAGGTGGTAGCTTCAAGAAACTTCATTTTCCTTGCTTGTCATTGAATAATTGTCCTTGTACTTGACAGCCCATTATCCACCTTACTTGTCCCTCAAGTGACCTTGTCTGTCCTGTCCCTATCCTTTTGGATGTGCTTCCTTTAAGGAAACATCGTACATCAGTTCTTGTTATTGAGCTTTTCTCCAAGCAGGTTTGCATACATTCTTGAGGTCAATCAATATGTCAGTGAATCTATTCAAAGAAATCTATTTCTTGCAGTGAGTAGAACAGATTGAAACAGATTCTGAATTGATTTACCAATGCAACCCCAAATCTGTGCAGTGTAGTGTTCCCATCACCATTTCGAGAGTTCTGTGGTATATGACCTGTAGATGGATCTAGAAGTTTGATGGTTGTTTATCTTGAGATTATTCGTGGTTGGCTTGTGTTTTCCTTTACAGCATTGAAACAACACTAAAAGTGATTGTTTTCCTGGTACAAGGCTATCGTAATCTGATCCTCGGATACATGGCAAGCGTTCAGCGCCAGATAGAAGCATCTCTATCAGCCAGTTATCAGTCTGTCATCAACGATAGGTACGAGTATACTTGACCGTGCCGGTCACGATGTCTACAATGAGCTCTGCTACTTCTGGAAAGAGCCTAATGAGTATCAAATATTTTCATCAACTACTTCTGGAAAGAGCCTAATGAGTATCAAATATTTTCATCAACTTCATACAAATTTGTAAATGTGAGGTCTTGGAGCATGTGGTTGTGAGAGGGACCCAGCATGGCAAGATGGAGGAAATTATTGAGAGGAGGGAGGTGAGGAGGGGAAGATCACTACTACAATTATCGAAAGAGGAAGATACTTGGTCAAGTTCATGGATAGGAATATCAGAATGTACATGATCGACCTTGATCAATTCGCCCTCTGAAATAAGAAGTTCCAGTTCCGAAGGTACAATGTCAACCACTTGCCCACTGTCTGATGTATTATCGATAGTTATCTCATATCCACCCTTTTCTTTACGTAAAAGTATGTTGACTCTTCGTGTTGTTGAAGCGTTTTAGACCGTATTGTTGCTCTTACTCTCGTCGGGATAGAGTTCATATAGAATTTTAACTCCAGATACACGCAATAGATTTATATCAGGTTTCGATGGAAGAGTGCAGTTGGACCTGCAAAAGAAATTGACCTCTGGACAACATCATTATGGGAAAGGTCGTAATGGAAGAGGAATTATTACCACGGGACACAGGGGAGGGGGTCACAAGCATATGTATCGTCAAATTGATTTTCGACGGGATAAGGAACACATATCGGGAATAATTGTAACCATAGAATACGACCCTAATAGAAGTGCATACATTTGCAAGGTGCACTACAAGAATGGCGATAAGATGTATATTCTGCATCCTAGAGGGGTCATGATTGGAGATACTATTCTTTTTCATCCAAAAGCTCATATATCAATAGGAAATGCCCTACCTCTGAGTGCAGTTTGAATTATTAATTCACATGATCGGAAGCAACCAATTGGGTTTACAACGAAACCTATAAATCTATCACTAAGCCAATTGGACACTTTAATGGGACGAACCCCAAACGGAAACTGAGGATAAATGACAGCAGGTGATTGGATCCAAAAAATTTCATATCGAATCATTGGTTATGAACATATGATAATATGGAGAGGACCAGATTTTTTGTCCAAAGCATGAACAAAATGGGATAGAGGCACCCTCGAAAAAGACAAGTTACTCACATTTGATCTAGTGGTCAGAGGTGGATTTGGAGCTAGACAGTGGTAATAATTCCCAAAAGGAAAAGATGGGGAGAGGGGGAAAAGTAGAAAGAGAGAGAAGAGAAAAAGATGTTGAATATGCCTCCTAAGAGTTATTGTCAGTAAAAGAAAAAGAATCATCTGGAAAATAATCCCAAAATGTTGGATCTATACAATCTTCTTGAATCATGACATGAATAAGCTAGTCAACAAGGGACATAGCTTTGGTTGGCCTTTTTTTATTGGGACATTTATTTGCCTAATGGCCTAATTTTTTGTGGATAAAGCATTGACTTTTCTTGTGAGGAGAAGATCTCTTTTGAAATTTTCCATATGTCTTTTTGGGAAAAGATCCTCTAGACTTTCGGAAAGATCTTTTACATTGGCAATCTTTAAAACTTTTCATTTTGCTAACTTTATGTTGTGATTGACATTCAAAATCAAATGTCTCAACGCTGGAATTGCAAAGAGCAAGATTAAACCATTTATGTTGTTTTTTTAACCATTTTTGCAACCTATGGTCTTTGCATTTTTCTTGTGGAAACTTTTATATTTCAAGATGAACTACTGCAAGAGACATCTTATCAATATCAAGACTTTTTTGCTCAAGTCTTGCTTCCATGGGATTGGGAATTGGTTGTGGTTGTGACCTTAAATAGTATTTGACATGTACAGAGTTAGTAGGCTCTTTAGTCTTATATAACAAATCTTGCATTATGCACTTGTAATCTTCTCTTTGTTGTAAATTGCATAATGATTGACTAAGAAACATATTAGCAACATGACACTTATCATCACTTTGTGTACTATAAACTTCATTGCTAATTGCGTTTATCAGATCTTAAAGAGGGTGAGAACTAGTTAGAATAGGTAGTCTACCCAAATCTCCTTATTTAAACCACCAATTAGCAAGATGACCAACAAAACCCCAAGTTAATCTTAAGACGGCCTCCTGTTCACTTAACTTATCATGTGACAAGGCTATTTGGGTCTTAACCCATCATTCCCATTCATTCAAATTTTTTGTGATTTATTGACAGCTCGTGTAGTCAATATATGCGATAGGGCGGGATTTTAATAAGGAAGTCATAGTGGTTTCTAATGGAGCACAAGGACAATTTGGGAGAGGAGGTCCTTTCTCTCACAACCATTTGCAATATCCAATAGAACCAAGTTTCAAGTGTGGAGGAGGAGATAGATATGTGATTGTTTATGCATGCTCTTGATGAACTACATTTAGCGCCATGCATTACAATATCCACGTCTCTCTCTTTTAATAGTCTTAAACTTAAACAATTATGTTTTTTCATGTACCTATTTCATTTCTTTAATTACTCTTCTTAATCTTTTTGTAACTCCCTGGAGCAAAACTTTGACCTTAGGTCCTCCAAGGTTACTAAAGAAAAAATTCTCTAAGGTGTCTATATCCAGAGTTGCATATCATAAATGTTTCTCTTTTTCCTTATCACTAGAGGAGGAGGAACTTTTACTCATCAAGGCTTTATTAGGCCATGAATAAAAGGATAAAAAACAAAAGCAGGAAAATACTTTGGAGACTTATTTACAACACACATGATATGTTCCATGATTTCATATAATCCTGACAATCTTGTAGTAAAATTTTCTACTTTTTCTTTCTACCCAGTCAGTTGTTGTGGAGTATGTTGAAGCAATTAAACATTTCCATTTATAGCACAAATTGTTTCCTTCATTTTTTCATTTGATTCTTTTATACTCAAAATATCCATGGCCACATCATCAAAATTTATGGCTAGTAATGAATGTTCAATATTGTTAGAGTTCGACAAATTTTCCTCGAAAGTTATTGTCTCATCTTCTTTTTTAAATTTAACAAAACTGAAATCAACAATCTTATGATCATTAGTAACCCTTTTAAATGATTGAGCAAGAAGATTTCTTCTTTTGCCATGATTGATGAGGTAGACTCTTCTCAAGGTAACTTCATGGATTTCATTGAAAATATAGGAACATCGTCCTCTTCCTTGTTTTTCAATTTTCTCTTTATGTTGTCACAATATTTACACTCCGTGTCATTGTCATTCTAACACAAGACTTTATTTGGATTTGCAGCTACTTCTAAGTTAGTATTGGAATGAGTAGGAAGACTTGACAAGTGAAAATTATTTACGTGAGTATTGGGTTCAACTTTTCTCATTGAACTATATTTATTCAACCTAATGATATTTCCTTCAAGTTGTTGGGTCAATTGCAATATCCTTGGAATTATTGGTTCTAGCGGTCTAGAAGAAATGCTTACATATTGTTCTTGACATTCTTCAACATAAGTCAAATAACAATATTGAACAAAAAATATCGAGAGCAAAGGATAAATGGGCACTTGCCTAAAGGTTGTTGAAGACTTAGGTTTAGAGATTAAAATTTGATGATAAATATCAAAGATTAAAGCATTGAATTTTAAACGAAGATATACTTCAAGGGACAATGCAATTGGTTCGATTATATCACCAAAGGTGCAGTGTTAATGGGAGGTCACAAGATCCATTCCCATCAAATCCTTTGGGGTTACCAACCACCCATGCGCGTTAGTTGTTAATACCAACTCCCATCCAAGTTTCTAGTGAAGAGAAGGGTTAAGTCAGGAACACAAGAGACCATAGAAACTGCAATAATGCCATGCAACAATATACAATAGCATGACTTAGTTGGTATCGCACCAACCTCACGTTCTATAGTGGTGGATGTTATTTTTTAACACATAAGGAAAAATATGTAAAATATGACATGCATATAAGGAGAAAAATAGTGGGCCACTTGTTACCACGAGTGTAAAATATATGAGTTGGGTAGTTTGCTTCATATCAACATTGATGGTCTTTGCTCCAAAACCACCTGTGAAAATCATTCAAATCAAAATGTTCAAATTGAATGTAAATTTTAGCATTGGGGTTGGGTCTCTACCTTATGTGGTTGTTTCATTCCCTTCTCCACTACTAAGGAGCGATGGTTTTGGGTCATAAACTTCCTTGGGTTGTGTTGACGATTAAAATTGTCAACGAAGTTTTGCCCGCAAAGTGTTGCTAAAGCCTATTATTATAAAATCTAAATAATACTAGTAGGTGGGACCCCCTTGAACTATTGAAGATCAGATCTGTTCATTTTTTATGTTGTGGTGATGTGTGACAAGGCTTACATGGTTGATGAGATATTTTGTTATTGGCTATGGTTTGAGCTTATGAAATGTTGGTTCCTTATGTTATTACAGCCTACGCTATTCATTGATATCATTGCCACCTGTTTTTATTGCACCTGCACAACAAACATGTTAGTGAAAACACATAAAAGGTAGTTTGAAGAAAGGCATAATTACTATGACAAATGCAAAGTAAAAGGGGATCTAACTCTACAAGTTTATTATACCACATACAAACAATTGGAAGGAAATAGGGAACAATGCAACAGTTGCAAAGGTGAAGAATTTAAACTATCCTATATACTATACCATATGCATGAAAGACTTAATGGTTATGGTAAATCATAGCTAGCAATTTAATGGCCATGTGATTTAATTGAGTTATGTGGTCGATATGCATATGGTGTCTTTGTATAAATGGGATGTTGGTGGCTCATTTGACAAGGTAATGGACGTTAATGGTTATGCGATTTTGTTTGAGTTATATGATGTGAAATGGAATATGGTGGTCGCGTTATTGGCTTTTAATGTGGTGATGGTTTCGATACATGGTTTGATTAATGGTGTTAATGAAGAATTTGTTGGCATGTACTGTTGAAATAATGAAATGTGGGTGGAGGCGACATGCATTTACTGCACGTCACCTTTACTCCTCATGTTAGCCGCCACCCTAGTCGGGCTATTGATCGATCTTCCTGCTATGGTTATGCTCTGATTTCTTAGCAGAGAGGAACTGCTCGGCCAACTCTCGTTTTAAGGAATTCGATTATAGGTATGTCTTTTTTTGGCCATTCGTGACTCTGGTCTGGTTATGAAATGATTACTGGCTCAAGTGTATTGGTTTGTGTTTTCCTAAGTATTGCAACTGTGTAAAAATGTGTTCTTGTAATGAAGCATTGATGGTTTTTCTGCAATAACATTGTCCATAGAAGTTATTGGTCACCCTGGGTGCTAGCTCTCTATTATCCTTGTTGGTTTTAGAGGGAGGGTTTTGTTGGTTTGGGTCGGCTGGTTGTCCTCACGCGTTCACAGCTATGCCAAATCTTTGGCTTTTATGGGTTTAGTGGTTGGAGGCTTTCTGCGTCACTGTGTTTCATTCACTTGGGCATTGGTTGATTCCACCACTAAGGGTCACGAAGTGGGTGTTCTGTTCTTACTCGACCCTGTCTTCACCTCAGTACTGTGGTAATTTGAATGAAGAACACGAGGGTTATACCCTGCGTGCGTTAAATAACATTACCATGCCCGAATGGGAGCCTCACTTTTTTGTTATGCCCCCCTGCCATGGATTGTTACCTGTCCACGAATGAATCATGGATCTCTCTGTGTGTACACCATTGGCCTCAGATTTTTCACCACTACAAGGAGTTGGCTCTGTTCTCCCCGTGTTCACTATAGAACAAACCTTTAGCCTCCAGTCTGAAGTTGTGTAGAGAAGACTGTCGTGCCTGTCAAGTTTACTATGGGTTATTGTGGATTGAATGTATTGTCAATTAATTTGATTACAGACTCGCCCAGTCAGTCATATGACAGTCGTGTTGATTTGGCATTTAGTTACCGCCTCTGTTATAACAATGGTAAACCCTGCATTGTTATTTGCATAACTCAAATTACACAGTCGCTCCCCTTATGTTTAATAACTCAGTATTGTTAATTGAGAAGGTAGTTGCCCCGATCCAAATTGATGTGTGGGTATGTGTGGTTACTACAACTTGTTAAGGTTGATTGATTTTCACGACAGTGGTGAGTTGGTTGGTTGATACACAGTCACTGATATTTTGGTGCTAAGGATTGTTTGGATGATTAGTTGGCATTGGTTACAAGCGCTTGATGTTGCTCACGCATATCGCGTTGTGTGTGTGGTGTTTTTGTCATGATAATTGTTAGTTTCTTTTGGGGGCGATTGGTTATTGCAACCAGGAAGATTGTATGAACGACATCCACTGCATGCTTATGATTATCTGATTGTATGAGCCAAGTGTACACAGCATAGTCGATTACAATGTGACTAAATCGAAGCAATATTGTATTAAATCGATGGCTCAACACAATGGGTTGAGTTATTGTTGTGACTGTGTGTTTATTTTTGTTAAGTGGAAATGTTGCATCATGGTGTTTTGTTGGCTGCGCACTATGTATAACATGGATGGCTTGGGTTTCATACTCAGGGATACCCATAGGGTTTTAAGCATGTTTTGTTGCAGCCCGATCATTTGTTGAGATAGGCTTGTTGTTGATACCTCGTCGTGTTGGATGGGTGGCCCAACTTTTTAGAATCACATTAAATTGGGCTTGCACAGTGATAGAGTTACACTTGCATGAATGACTTATTCGGCACATAGCTTGTGTTGGAATGATGGTTGTTATCTGTTTAATTGTCAATTCGGGTTTTGGCAATTTGATCTTGATTATTTGGTTACTGCCTATATATGTTTAACGAATATCATTGCATTTAAAATGACAAACCCGGTTGCATTGATACTATGACTTCATTGTTAATTTTGGAAACATGAATTTGAGTATATTTATTGATTGAAGTAATGTATGGGCAGTGGTTGATTTTGATGGTTAACAGAGTGGAATGGTTATTGTTTGGAAATTGTTATAAGATGCAAAGAAAGGAACAAAATCCTCTTTACAGATCATGTGAAATGCATATTATCTTGTGATGGCACTGTATTGGATATTTGATTATGAACAGTGAACTAGTTAAATATACAGTAATTGTTATTTGGTTGCAATGATTGTTGGTTGATGCATCTCTTTTCGCATAATGTTTTATGGATCACTTAATTAATTTCATGAACATTAATCATTCTTCTTCCCTTCCATTATTTCATTTTCTGCTAATTACAAATCCCATCACCTTCCCATATTCATTTTTTCACTCCCTGTTCTGAGATTGATTATAGTCAAGAGAAATTCGGTGTGAAAACAGTTGAAAGTGGCAGTGTCTTGTGTGGATTACAGTGATGTTTTATTGGTTTGCTTTGCAGTTGATTGTTGTTGTCATTGAGAAGTAACCATGTTCTTTTCCCCCTCATTGAATCATGTTTCGCTCAATACAAACCCCTCACATATCCCATAACCCTTTTCACCCCCTGCTCATTGATTAACAATAAAACAATTTGTATGGATTGGATTGCATGAGTCTGATACATTGTTGAGCCAAATCTATTTCATGTTTTTAAAAGTTGTCATGTATGGTTATTTAAAAGACTATTTGCTAATCAATCATGCATGCAGGATGATTTTTTTTAGTCGAGGTAGCCATGGTCGAGGAAACAGAGGTAGAGGTAATTGGAATTGAAGCTCAAGTTCTCCATACATTTTGATGATGATTCATAAGAGCTCGACCAATTGTTTCATCCCAAATTTTTCAATTAGATTGGGCAGGGAATAGTACAACCTAGGCCTGGAAGGCCTCCTTTTCAAGCCCCGCAAGCCCTCGGTATCCCCGTACCTCCTCATGTCTCATTGCAACCCGAGGTCCTGGAAAATGATGGATGGCAGGAGATTGTCCACTCGATAGTCTCCCAACATCGTGGCTGGCCCAACTTGTCCTTGCCTGCTCCTCCGCCTATTAACCCCATTGTCCACGTTGCCCCTGACCACTCACCAGTGCAATCCTCCCATGCTAGCAAGAGATTGAAAACTGAGACCCACCATGCCCTTGATAAAGGAAAAGCCACTACTACCCCTTCCTCACCCTCCAATGGCTCTGACAATTCTGTGTCTTCCCGGATGCATTTGAGGGACGATTATTCCCACGTGATTAGCGAGATTAGGCCTAAAGGCTCTCCACAGCCAAAGGCAAATTCAGGAAAATCAAGAGGTGACAACAACAATCAAGGAAGGGTTGCATCGCAGACTCAGAAATATGGTTTTTAAGTTTTATTTTATCATTATTAATGACAGTTGACTTTAGGAAATTTTGGACAACATGTTTATTTTGGATATATGAGTAATATTTTTGAAAATAATTTCAAATTTCATGAGCTAAATTTGCCAAAAGTGAATATGTTGAGGGGAGACACAAGGAGGTGTGTTTTACTTAACTAGTGGTTATGTTATGATTGTTATGATTATTATGAACTAAAGGGAGTCACAAGGGGTCCCACCTACTAGTTATTATTTTATTTATAACCCTTATTATAATTATTACTCTTCCCCCTAGCTAAAGTTAGTTGTGTCTTTTAATTAACTTAACTAATGAGTTGGTTCAACTACTTCAACCAATTCTAATTTGTTTAAAAGCAAAGGAAGGGGAGGAACAAGAGGAGGATAGAAGCAGAAGCATACTAAGGTTTTCTCTTTGATTTTATGTTGAGATAGTTCAGTTTTCATTCATTCATTATCCATCACAAGCCTAATTCTCTTTTATGATAGCAGGGTCTTATTGTAGACAACAATATTCAGGGTTGAATCACATCATTCAGACACTTGTTTTTCAGAGGTGTTGATCTATCTTTGATAGTCTATGTAGACTTGTCTGTTTGTGAATTAATTTTCATGATTGACAAAGGCTATTGTGTAGAGTCGAGTGGGGAGCAATCTGTGGAAAGTTGATCTAGATTTTAGAGTTCAGTTTTGTTTTTCTGTCAGAGGTCCTTTTGTATTTTCCATCGGGGATTTCTAAGTTTGACTTTGGTCCAAAATTTCTGTATGAGATTTTATAAAGAAAATGACTCTTTGGTGAACTTGAATGAAATAAAGGATTGCTTTGTGTCTCATCCCATTTATCTTGATTATCATCTTAGTGACTTTACTTCTATCTTTACATTTATTTCCAGCAACTAATATGTTCATAAAATTACATAAAATAAATTTCCGATAAAGCTTTTGTTGATAAAAGACTAGCCTAAACATTCGTAATTAATACTTGTGAGTTAGGATGTTATTTTTGTTGGTTGTAAACATAGGGTGATATTCTGTCTACTTTTGCTCTAGCGAAAAGTCCGAAAATGTGTTAAAGATTATTTTCCATATATTTTCCTCAATAGGTTGTTGACATGCGAGGAGCATGGGAATTAATTAAGGTTGTTGACATGCGAGGAGCATGGGAATTAATTAGAGTAAAAATGCTCTTTCACGTATGGAAGAAAAAAAGTGATGGTGTATTTTATCATACTCGAGAGTTAAAAGCTTGTCTTCATATGACAACTCACTAATTTATGTGAATTTACATGTGCATATTTTTGGACCCTTGTTCAAAAGATTGACCTAGACATCAACATGATATTTTGGGGGGTCCTCGTTGCACCATGAGCACGGAGTGTTCAGGTGCCTCCCATACACATATACTTTGAACTTGATAGTGTTAGCACTAAGAGGGAAGCCCTCACCACTAAGTTGGTTGTGTTATTAGAGAATGATAGGTTTCCCCACACCCACTCTTGTCATTTCATACGCTAAGAACCCTCTTGAAATTGAACGTAAAAATAACGGTTGAGAGGTCGATAACTCTTGGCCTAGACCTATTGTTGAAGGTTCGGGTTGGTCCCCAAAGATCATAATGATCCCAGACTTGATGTTAAATATATGCCCATTATTGCTTGAGTGGTGATCTTAGACTTATGTGTTTCTCGAGATGCAAGGCAACTTGCAAAAAAATGTTTATTTTATTTTATTTGTGTTAACATGGACATGCATATGGACTGTAGTATCCTCGAGTAATTGTGTTTTGGTGTTGGGTGGTATAAATCAACGTGATTTTGATTTTGCCTATGGTGATTGCCTAAACACTATGCTTTTTATCGTATAAAATTCTATCTACATATATTGTTTATATGAATAGTTAAAAGGTTTGTCACATTGTGGTCTAGTGGTTGAGAAGACCTATTTCCATGCAAACAACCCAAACTCAATACACAACTCATGCCTCATTTGTAACATCATATTGTATTGATATTGTGATTAGTTCTTTAGCCTGTGGGAACGAATCTCGGACTATGGGCACCATGTCTCTCTTGTTCATCTCTCTCTCTCTCTCTCTCTCTCTCTCTCTCTCTCTCTCATGCATGCATTCATGCATATTTTGTTGGTATTTTCAACAATACAAAGGGGATTTTTTAGCAAATTTTGTCCTTTTAGTGGTGCTATCCTCTTTTAACTTTTTTAATCCCAAACATTGTATTTTTAAGGGTCATGCAGGGGTGAAATTTAGATTTTCCAACCTGGTTCTGGGACAATAGCCATTTATAGGAGTTTTTTTACCATTTTCACTACTAGTACTTTTTTTTTTATGATTTTTGGTTTTTCCAATGAACTAAAGGGATTCCTTTTGCAAAAAGGTGTTATTCTAAGGAGACACACCTTATATTTCTCTTCATTTAAACCAAATTTCTCTATTATTTTTTCTAGAATAGCACTGACACTATGTGGGTTTTCTTTTCTTTTTTCTTTTTAATTCCTCTAAAGACCTTTGTTGGTGGCATGATCATTACAAACTTAAGAGTTCAATATTTATCTTTTAGGGCCTCTAAATTATCTAGATTGGATCATTATATTATTTTTCATCTATCTTAATGCTTTTAGAGTGGAAAAAATTGGAGGAATAAGCTTGCGAGGCCATTTTAGTAGCAGGGCCTAGTTTGGAAAATTGGGGTCTGGAACCTTATGAAGCCATTTTGAGGCATTAAACAATATTTTTTGGGGTTCTATTGTCTAGAACTAGTGCTCCCTCCCTTGATGGTGTTCTACACTCTGATACCTTTCCAATGGTGCAAACCATGCATCAATCGGATTTCGTATGCAAAATTTATCCCTCCCACAAGTTGACCTATCGTGTTGACCACCATCGTTTAAGAATATTCTAGACCCTACCACAATTGAGGGTTGAGGAAGTAAAAAACGTACCCCTAGATGGCTATCGGGCTATGTTAAATGTCGAGCCACTAGGAGGAGAAGGGGTTCCATTCTATATTATTATATTTTGCTCCATGGCTAAGTTGAGCAACTGGGAGTGGGAAATTAGAGAGCATAACATAGGGCGTTAATAATTTGTAGCAGTCTAACATGCCACGGGTCTTGGGTAACTCCATAGAAAGTGCCTTATCCTTTGTACTTGCACTATTTCCATACCAGAGAGAAAAGAGCAAAGCAACCTCACCTTCTAGTTGGGTCTTCTGTCGTAAGGGTTTCCCAAAGAAAATATTTGTGTCATTTTGTGGATGGTGTGTGATTGTATTTTGTCGTTCTCTATTTTTCGCATTTTATCTATTTCATGCATAAGAGGAAAGCAGAAAATTAGTAACTAAATATTCTAGAATCTAAA
Organism: Picea sitchensis; assembly: GCA_010110895.2. NCBI lineage: Eukaryota > Viridiplantae > Streptophyta > Pinopsida > Pinales > Pinaceae > Picea > Picea sitchensis. The sequence goes on along the minus strand of SNQJ01S0028616.1, from coordinate 52,021 downwards.
GGAATTTAACCTTCATAGTGTAGATATCACTTTTATTTGTCAAATTTGTTGTGATGAATTGTTCCAATGGAATATAAACGGAAGTTTATAGATCATATTGGTATCAAAGTAGGTTTTCTTTTGGGTATTTATGGGAAGTTGCGGGATCTAGGAAGCGACTTAAAGAGAAGTTGCAGAAACCCTAGCCATAGCAGGTGAGTCTATTCATAACAACCCTCGAGATCCATAAGAAGAGAGATTTGAGCAGTTGGAAGCACAAGTTGTCAACATCAGTCGGAATATGAACCTCCACATGGCAGCTCTAGGAAGAAAGCTCAAACCATTCCAAGATGATGGAGGCTCTAACTTGAAGATCACATCAGAGGGGAAATCAGGAGATCAGGAAGACTCGGGAAAGGAGTCGCAGAACGAATCCGAGAAAGAGAAGTCGAGTTCGAGTGTTGTTAACCCTTCACAATCCCTATTCAAGATGGAAGTGAAAGTGGACATAAAGCCATACCAAGGTGAGATCGATGCATTAAAACTAAATCATTGGTTGCAACAACTAGAAGTTTATTTTATCATTCACCATATAGATGAAGAACATAAGATTTCATTTGCTAGAATTGAAGTTAGAGGGCCATGCTTTAACCTAGTGGGAAATGCATACAGAAACACTTAGGTTGGAGGGTGATCCACCAGTAATTAAGTGGGAGGACTTCAAAACCCTCATCAAGTCTCAATTGTATCATATCGGGTATGTAGAGGACCAATGGATCCTATGGCACTACTTCAGGTAGAGGCAAGGCTAGAGTGTACAAGAGTACACCACTAAGTTGTTAAATATGGCCATCATGCTAGGTATCTCTCCAAAGAACCCATATGCACTCCTCAAGTATCTAGGGGGTTTACACAGTCATCTACGAAAGCAGGTGATGCTATTCAAGCCAAGGACAATGGATGAGGTGTGTGTGTAGGCATAGTACCTATAAAACATAGGCCAAAAAAAGGGGCAACCAAGTGGTTCGAAGCAGAAAGAGCACCAGGAAGTTTCCAAGGAGGGGAATAAGAAGTGGAAAGGGGACGAAGATAAGAAGACAATAGGCACTTCTAATTAGTGCAAAGATCCCAACAACCATTGCAACATCGATGGCCACACCAAGGAAAAATGTTGGAAACTACATCCAGAGCTGAACTTGAAGAACCGCAAGAAGGATGGAAAGAAAAAGAACCTTCTAGCCATAGATTCAAGCAATCAGGTTGAAATTACCTCAGATGTGAATGAAAATATTGTCTATACATCTATGAAGAAGAAGGTGAATCTGAGTAGCCTTCTAATCCAGGTGGATATCGATGGCCACCCGCTTATTCCAATTGGCTCCTCTTGATAGTTTTTAGTTCAACACGTTCTTCTATACTTTTTTGTAATTGTGGGTTGTACACTTCTGGGGTTGTTTGAATCCCTACACATATTCTAGGTGGAGACTGGTGGCCTCCCACCTAATCCAATTGACTTATTTTTTATGTTTTCATGTCAGCACATCTTTTTGTACTTCCAGGGTTGTTTTGGGGCCCTAAACAATGTTTTTTTTTGGATTTCCATAGTCAAATGGTAGATGGAGTCAAAGTTTGACGATGTAATTTGTAGTTCTCGAAAAGACCTTTCCAATGGGCTATCATGCGCCTAAAACGGAGGTCGTATGCAAAAGTTACGACCCCCGGAATTTGAGGTACCAACCTACCCATCAGGGCCCACATAAGTTTTGGCGTTTCATCTCCTAGGGTTAGGGTTTTGGATGTCTAGGGTTTTGGAATTCATGAGTAATGTTAAAAAAGGCCTCTGGAGCCTCATTGTAATCATTCTCCTCAGACAAATGTGCGTAGCAGCCACATCTCTTCTTAGAGATAGCTACCACCATTTGAGCAAGTTGTTTTCAGTTCTACAGTTTCAACTTATTTCATTTATTCAATAGAAGATATTGTTCACTAGATATATGTTGTTGTTCTTCGTATCTCTATGTTATTATATTCAGTCTGTTAGTCAGTTTGTTCCACTCATAAATCCATACCAGTGGTATCGAAGTGGTCTGCTCTTCATATATTTTTGTTCTTGCATGTCCCCAACAAGATATGGGTACAAGAAGTTGTGACTCAAGCCAGTCGAGCCTTTGAAATATCGGTCGCGCCGACCCCAAAAAAAACCCATTGGGTACAAAAAGGAAGACGATGGAGCAATAGATCCTTTTTAAATGTTGCTCGAGGAATCCCTTGCACGACAAAGGAATGAAATGATGGACAACTTTGCACAGATCCTTCGACGACAGCCCACAGGAGAAGCATCTTCATCAAGTGGCCATGAAACCCCCTTCAAGGTACATGTAAATTTTGATATTCCATTATTTAAAGGACTGATAGATGCAGATGTTGTAGATAAATGGTTGAATCTGATCGAAGGGTATTTTTCGGTCCACAAATTTTTCGATAAGGAAAATATTACTTTTGCACTACTCAAGGTCATCCCCCATGTTAAGGACTGGTGGGATACTTACTTTGAGCAAAGGGCCATAGAGGAATCAACAAATATTTGTGGTCGCCCCCACATGGGATTCCTTCAAGGATGCCATTAAACAACAATACTACTCTGTTGGAAGCTACGAGGACCAGTACACCAGATGGACTACCCTACATCAAGAAAGCGACCAGACAATACCAGATTTCACCAATATTTTCCATACCCTGTGCACCAAGTTGGGTATCAAAGACTTTGAGTGACATCTGGTGCTCAAATACCGCGATTGTTTGCATAGATACATTCAAATAGAATTGGATATTCTAGACATCGCATCATTAGGTACGACTTATAGATATGATGTCAAGATAAAGTAGGAATTTAAGCAGAAGAGGCGAGAGTTTGGATCTGCAAACTCCTCGTAGCCGAAGTAGGGAAAAGGTATCCCCAACCCACACAACAAGGGACAAAGAAAACATGTCCACTCTCAGGACAACCAATCTAAGCCGCAACAAAATAAGGGTAATGATAAGTCGAAGAAGGATACAAGAAAATGGTGTGAATACCATAAAATCCCTTGGCACAACACCGAAGAATGTCTCTCCAAGCAGTCACTCGTGGCCGAGCTGAAAGCTTCTGAGTCAGAGGATGATTCTGACTCTGAATCAAATCCAGAAGGAGGGAAGCAGATTATCGATGTTGAACCTAGTGCCACTGTCGCTACCACCAAAGTCCATCCAAGCGAACCAGAAGAACCAGAGGAAAGGGAACACCTCTTTCACCCATAGATGTGGGTAAAGGGGGCTCCACTTCATTTCATTGTCAATAGCGGCAGTCATAAGAACTTGATCTCAATAGAGGTCATCAAGCGGTTGGACCTGTCGACGACACCGCACCCGCAACCCTACACCATCAGCTGGCTTCACCAAGGAAGA
>SNQJ01S0028616.1:19191-43947 GCA_010110895.2 Picea sitchensis | reverse complement strand
TGCGAACATCTCGCACCCTAGCTATGGTGCAACCTGCGAGAATCAAGCATTCTCACACCCTGCCTATATAGCAACCTGCAAACTTCCTTTTTTACAGGGCTTTTACAAGGGAAAATGCAACTTCTTTTCTCAGGAAAAGTTCTTCTCCCTTCTCTCGTTAGGAACTCAGGCCATTGACCTCTCTGAAGGCAATATATAGGTTTACATCATTAACGGTCATAGGGATGACGAAAATAATGTGTAACAATCTCGTAGCAACAGATTTGGTTAACAAGCTTGAATTGGAGGTTCACAATCATCGTATCCCCTATGCATTAGGTTGGGCAAACAAGGATGTAGAGATAAAGGTAACTAAACAATGTAAGATTAAATTTGCTATAAGTGTTGATTTTATTGATGAAGTGGAATTAGACGTAGTACCCCTTGATGTATGTGGAGTAGTGTTTGGAATCCCCTACATGTATATGAGGGATGCAATCTTCATGCGGAGAGCCAATCAATACCAACTTATCAAGGATGGGAAGTCTTACATCATCAATACGCATAAAGGAAAGTCAAAGATCTCATTGGTAAGTGCCAACCAAGCCAAGAAGTTGATTATTTCTAGTAAGAAATATGTTTTTCTTTTCTTAAGTGAAAATTAGTCGGATGATGAGCCAATGAGAGTGAATACATCCCTAGAGGGGTGTACTATAGAGCAGAAACATCATTTGGAGGAGTTTCTACAGGAATAAAGAGGATTTTTCAAGGATCTTAAAGGGATACCACCCAAGAGGGATGTGGAGCACAAAATACAATTATTTCCAAACTGCCCATTGCCAAACATTGGGGTATATAGACAATTCGGTCTAAAAGCGAATGAAGTGAATAAGCAATTGTAGCAGTTGTTGGAGTAGGGTGTGATTCGAACAAGTACCTTACCTTGTGGGTCACCCATAATAATTGTGCCCAACAAGGATGGAACATGGAGAATGTGTATCGATTACAGGGCATTGAAAAAAATTACATTGAAGAATCAATACCCTTTGCCAAGGATTGATGATCTGTTGGACCAACTACAACATTCCAATTACTTCACTAAGCTGGAATTGAAATCAAGATATCACTAGATACGAGTCAAAGAAGAAGATACCTGGAATATTTTCTTCAGGACAAAGCAAGGTTTGTATGAGTGGTTGGTTATGCCATTCAGTTTATGCAACATACTAGCTACATTTATGAGACTAATGAATGATGTTTTACACCCTTATCTATATTTAGTTGTTGTTATTTATTTGGATGATATACTAGTTTATAATGCTACCTGGGAGGAGCAGATCTCACATCTTATGCAGGTGTTAGAGACTCTGAAAAAGCACCAACCGTTGGCCAATCTCAAGAAATGTGACTTTTCTCAGTAGTCTTTGGTGTATTTGGGTTATGTGATTGGTGGACGAGAGCTATAGATAGATCCTACAAAGATGGAGGCCATCATGAAATGGCCGGCTCCTACAAATGCCACTGAAGTTGAGAGTTTTTTTGGGGCAACACAATACTTGCAGAAGTTCATAGCTTCATTTTCAGTGGTAGTTGCACCACTCCACGCCATAACAACCAGTGGTAAGAGTTTCCAATGGGGGAAGAATTAATATAAGGCCTTTAATGAGATGAAAAGAAAGATCAGTCAAGCACCAATGCTCAGACTACCAAACTTAGAGAAGCCCTTCAAAGTGGAGACATATGGAAGTGGGTATGCCATGGGAGGAGTACTAATGAAGGGAAGAAGGATCGTCTTCTATCATTATGAAGTATTTCATGTGGCAGTTCTCAACTACCCTACCCATGACAATGAACTCTATGCTCTGGTTCAAGCTATCAAGAAGTGGAAGCACTATCTAATGGAAAAGGAGACCATCATCCACATAGATCACCAACCACTCCATTATTTATAGGCCCAGAGTAAGCTACAACGAACCAAGAATTACAGGTGGTTGGGGTTGTTACAACAATTTCATCTATTCATTGAGTATAAGAAGGAAAAAAAAAACAATTTGGCACACATGCTTTCATGACCACCCACATCCAATATTACAGCTTTGGGAACTCTGATACACATGGAGCCTTTTACCCATGATGCATAGAAAGAGGCATACACAGAATATGAGGACTTCAAGGAGGTGTTTCGGTAGCTACAAGGCTAACTATCATTTTCAGAATCGTTTCCTCTACAAGCTTGACAAGCTCTGTGTCCCTAAAGGTGAACGACTGCAACTTATCAGAGAGGCTCACACCTCCAAGGTTGCAGGATAGTTTGGTGTTGGGAAGACAATTGACAATTTACAGAGGTACGTGTACTAGCCCAGAATGCAAGAAGATGTAGCACAATATATTAGAGGGTGTATACTTTGTTGTACCAGCAAGCCCAATAATAGGAAGCAATGTCTATACCATGCTTTACTTCTACCCACTCGACCTTGGGAAAACATTTCCGTGGATTTTGTGGGAGGTTTACCAACCACACAAAAGGGACATGACTATCTATTTGTGGGAGTTGACAGGTTCAAGAAAATGTGCATTCTCGTGCCTTGTAAAAAGACCATCAAGGGACAGGAAGCAACAAACTCGTTCTTTGAACAAGTCTGGGTGCACTTTGGGATACCAAGGAGCATCATCTCAGATAGGATACTAGATTTCTCAGTGCATTTTTTACTACATTATGGGAGAAGATGGACACTAAGTTGAAGAGGTCTACAATATTCCATCCACAAACAGATGGGTAGACAGAAGTAGTCAATAGGACATTGGTGCAACTTTTGAGGGGTTACAATCAGAATCGTCCAAAGACCTGAGATGAAAATATGATCTATATACAACACTCTTATAACAGAGTTGTCCACACTTCTACTGGAAAGTCACCTTTTGAAACTTGCTTTGGGTATTTTCCACCTTCACCCTTAGATGTTGTATATGGACAACAAGAAGGAGTGAGGGAGGACCTCACCAGAGATGTATTGAAAGCGGAAAAATTTGCTAAGAAGATCATACATATCCATTTGCAAGTACAAGATACATTGAAGAATTCATGGGAAAAGTACAAGGCTAGAGATGACCAACACAAAACAAAGAGAAGATTTAGAGTGGGAGACAGAGTATGGTTACAACTGAATAAAGAAAGGCTTCAGTGTCCCGGTAAGAAGATCAAGGCTCCACGGTATGGCCCTTTTGAAATATTGGAAAAGGTGGAAGATAATATCTACAGACTTAGTATACCCCCATACATGTGCATTTACTTAGTAGTGAATGTGGAGATCTCAAACTCTATGACCCTTCCATGTTGGATTAGGAGGAGGAACAAGTCGTACCTTCCACATAGTACTTAGCACCAGATGATTAGGTGATGCAGGAGCATCGCCAACAAGGCATGAGTGGAGGACAACTGAACGCACTAGCACGCATTTTGAAGAGATAATTTTGAATTTAAGAAGGCATGTCATGGAATATTTTGAAAAGACTGTAATTTAAGAACTTCTTTAATGTTTTAGAGTTGGACGATCGTGTGAGATCGGTGGAGGATGTATTTTCTTTTAATGAAGCTGCGTGTAGTATATATTCGATGTGTTTGATCTTATCTGTCTATCACAAACATTTATTATAATAAATCCTTAGTAGTTGAATGCTTTTATTTCAATAGGATAACACTAAGGTAGCTTGGAGGGAAAGCTCTATGAGATCGTGTTGTATAAATAAATGTATTGTTTCCCAAATGAGGCTGTTGATGAAATAGAGGCTATTGATAGTTATTGTTGAAGTTAATGGTAGTTGAAGGTTGATAGTTGTTTACATTCTAGTTGTTGCCATTGTAGTTGAGAGTTGAGAGTTGCTGAAGAGATTTGTATGAATCTATGTATATATCAGTTGAATGAATATAACAGAGAAGCATTGTTCCAAATGTTTGGTATTGCTGTGTCTATCTGAATGAATGAATGGTAGGCTTTTTGTTAATTTCAATTCTCTGTTATTTCTTGTTCTTATGTTAAGAATGCATTTACATTGTTGAATGTATGAATCTATGAGATAGTAGATAAGTTTCAATTATTTATCTTTTACAAGCGTGTGCAAGGAGCTCATAGTGTCCGCAAGGTGTGAGTTGACAGAGTCTATTTCGACTCAGTAGCTCATAAGAGATAACATGAAGCTTTTGTATGCAAGGAGTGCATAAGTGTCCAAAAGGTTTGCATTGACAGAGTCTGTTAGACTCTGAAGTTCAACAGAGATAGTTGAAGGTGTGCATAGGAGGAACTGACTCAGATCCATATTGTTTAGGTAGAACAATTGAGCCATGGAAGGATTGTTGCAAAGAGTGCACAATCGCCCTTCAAGAGTCAATTTGAAATAATTTTGTCGCAAGGTGTGTGCAAAGTCGATACTTGGATAAGTATCGAAGGAATCATTCTGAGGAGTTCAGATTGTTGTGAAGGAAAACCTTTTGCAAGGCATGCACAGGGTAAATTTCGACTAAGTGTAGAAAAAACATTTTGAGGAGCAAAAGTTCAAAGGAAGAATAAGTTCAGGAGGGAGAGCGGGTGAGAATTCTTCTATAGGGAGGAGCCCTTGAAGATTCTCCAAATCAATGAGCAAGATCCGTCTAGGAGGGAGCGGTATCATTCCAGGCCGTCAGATCTAGGAGAATTGCATAGAGGTTAGCTGTAGAAGTAGGTCGACACTTCGTGGTTCAAAATGTTTGAAGTGTTGTAAGAGCGGGGTCGCCGAAGTCACGAAGCGAATCCTAGACATTAGCTATGAGGAGGTTACATGGCAGTGGATTAAAGAGTTCAGGAGGTAGAGTTTGGAGCATTGTGTGGAGCAAGTGCAACCTTCATGAGGTCGCGAAGGCCGAAGTAGCATTGGATCATCGGATACAGGCAGACACGTGGCAAAGATCCACGTATTTCGGTGGGAAGTGTTTTGGAAGGAAGCGAGGGCGAAGGTCGCAATATCACCGAAGCTCGAAGTTACAAGAGGAGTTGGTCCACGGTCACAACCCATGGTCACATTGGGGAATGAGTCTAGCACGGGAGCTAGCACTCACAATCTTGGTGTTGCTGGAGGCGCTAGAAACTGGCTGTGCAGGTAGTTTGAACGTGCGGTTAACATAAAAGGGACCCGTGTGTCAATTGTTCAGGGTCTATTGAAGGCTCGAAGAGCCAATTCAGTTCGGGTAAATTAAAGATCCTTGACCGGGAGGTCGTAGAATCCCCATGAGGGAAGGGGGGCTACATCAAGTGGTATTAGAACCTGAAAAAGGTTCTGTCTAATAGCATCAAGTAGAAATCAGAGCCACATAATTTAATTCTGTAGGAAGGAGGTGAAAAGATGTAGCTTGATATCATCAAGAGGTATTAGATACATCAAGTGGTAGCTGTGCAAAGGAGAAAGTTCAGCAAAATGTTGCCTAGAAGACGTGCAGAGCCACCTGTAGCAAATCGAGCGGTGGAAAGGGAGATGAGAGAACTTCGTGCAAGGTTGGATGCCATGGAGACAACACAAAGGAGAGCACCAGATGTTGGAGATGTCAACGATGCAGAGAATGAAGAAGTGGAAGTTGACGAAGTTGTAGTAGAGGATGTTGCAGAAGAATGCTTGCTGAAAGGGGTTGTCAATTTGGGAGCTAGAGCGAAGATAGACATCCCAATGTATGACGGAAATTTGGATGCTGAAGAATTGCTGGATTGGATAAGATCCATGGACAAGTATTTCGACTATGAAGATGTCGATGAGGAGAAGAAGGTGAAACATGATGTCACCAATTTAAAAGTACATGCAACGATGTGGTGGGATGAACTGTAGGCTAACAAAAGATGCAAAGGCAAGCACAAGATTAAGAGTTGGGATAGAATGGTAGCCAAGCTGAAGGCTAAATTCATACCCAAGGATTACCAGATAAGTCTATTAAGGAAGTTGCAAAACCTGAGACAGAAAGGAATGACTATGAAAGAGTACATAGAGGAGTTTTGAAAACTAAACATCAGGGCTGGACAGAGAGAAAAAGATGATGAAAAAGTCACTAGGTATATAAATGGCCTGACATATGAAATCCAGGACGAAATCAACATGATGATAGTAAGAACAATGGAGGACGCTTACCAGATTGAGCTAAAGGCAGAGGAAAAGTTGGCCAGGAAATAGAGCCAGCGAAGCAGAGGAAGAAGTCCAAACAGAGTCAAGGGAATTGCCCATGATAAGGCACAAAAGCCCAAGGTTGAGACAGAAAAACCACATAGTCACTTAGAAAGAGGAGGAAGTTCCCTAGGGAGACAATATGGTGGTAGAAACTCTTTTCCTCGAGGAAGAGGAAGAGGCAGAGGAGGAGAAGTTAAGTGTTATGCCTGTGGAAAGACAAGACACATGTCTTGGGAATGCCCTGAGAGAAAGAAAGAAGGAGGAGGCGAAGCTCACATTTCGAAAGTGCAGAAGCGGAATGTTGAAGTAGAAGGTGCAGAAGATGGAATATCTTTGATGATGAAGAAGGTTCTCTTGAAGTCAGAGCTAGAGGTTGAAAAACCAGTGCAGAGGAACAATTTGTTCAAAACTTCTTGCAAGACTAAGGATAGAGTATGCAAGGTTATAATTGACAGTGGGATCACTGATAACTTAGTATCCACAAAGATGGTGGAGAAATAAGAGTTGGAAACAACTGCACATCTGACGCCGTATAAGGTCTCGTGGTTGAAAAAAGGTCATCAGGTAACGATAACCAAACAATGCCTTATTGAATTTAAAACAGGAAGTTATAGAGATGAGATTTTGTGTGATGTGATTCCCATGGATGTATGTTATGTTTTGTTGGGGAGACCATGATAGTATGACTGGAATGTCATTCATGATGGGAGAAAAAATACTTATACCTTGGAGAAGAATGGTAAAACACATATGTTGTTGCCAATAGAGGAGAAGAAAGGAAAGGAAGAAGCCAACACAAGTATACTTCTCATGAGTGAGAAGGAACTCCTAAGTGAAGTTAAGAAGGAACATGAGATGTAGTTTGTTGTGGTAAGGAAACCCAAAGTTATCCTTACAAGTACTTCTATGGATGATCTACCTGAAGAAGTTCAGGAGCTGTTGGAGAATTTTGCTGAGATAGTAGTGGATGAGTTGCCAAGCTCATTGCCACCCATTAGGAGTATCAACCATCACATTGATCTAATTCCAGAAGCAAGTTTGCCGAACAAAGTAGTGTACAGATTGACACCTCAAGAGAATGCAGAGGTAAAGAGACAAGTCCTATATTTGATGGGCAAAGGATTGTTCAGAGAAAGCTTGAGTCCATGTGCAGTACCAACTGTGTTAAGTCCAAAGAAGGATGGAGGATGGAGAATGTGTGAAGTATGTGAAGAAATGAGCGCAAACCCGCGTTGAGATGTCAAAAATTGGCTAAGTATGAGGAATCGATCAGACATGGTGAAACCTTGAAAAAAATGATTAAGTATAAGGAATCGATTGGATTGACAGTATCAAGAAGTGAAGGACGAAGATGTCTCACGGAGCATGGTGAACTATGAGAAATTGACCAAGTATGAGGAATCGGTGGAACGAATGAGGTCATAGATATAGACAAGTGAAGAACGAAGATGTATCGTGGAACACGATGAGATTTCATAAATTGACTAAGTATGGGTGCAAAATGAGTGTGGTGAAACACAAAGGTGTATTTTGGAGGGCACAAAAGGTTAAATGAAAATGCCTTAGACCTGTGGTAAAATACTTGGAAAAGATTCTAAGTGTAGGTGCAAAACAAATGTGGTGGAACTTGAGGGTGTAGTTTGGAGACCGTGGAAGTTTGAAATGAAGAAAATATATGTCTTAGACCCACGGTTAAACCATCAAGCTCAGAGATCAATGGCTAAGGTTAATCAGAGATATGATCTGACGATGGTTGTGAGATGAAGGATTGAGCTATGTGACACTTGGATGAATAGTCGAGATCAATCCAAGGTCCATATCGGACGACTGTGCATTGTGGTTACATGGCATGTTTTGTGGACAATAAACTAGATCAACGGTCAAGAATGAAATCTGAAGGAATGATCAGACGATCGTTGAGCATTGAAGCTATGTTGCATGTGCTAATGACCAATGAATGAGATCAACGACTATTATTTAAACTAAGAAAACGGTCGAACTATTTATGTGCATTGTGGTTTCATGTGGTCTCGATATGCTAAGAAGAAATCGACGGACAATATAAAACCATGGAAAGATCAGACGACAAATGGGTGTTGAGGTCGTGTTTCATGTTTTGACGGGTAGATAATAGAGTGACAACCATGATTGATTCAAGGGACCACATCCGACGGTTGTTGAGCCTTACGGTTCATGCTCTGTCCAGATAGCAGATGGAGTGCGATAGAAGGAAACTGAAGATCGGGTTTGAAGGATATGTTTGCAGAACAATTCAAGGAGAGTCAAAGGGAGTTGGATCCAACCCCACGAACTCGATTTTGATCTGTTATTCTCTTCAAAATTGATGGGGCTTATCATCTATTATTCTCTTCAAAATTATGATCAGTTTTTTATTAGTTGACTTAACCTGCCCGTTTCCTTACGGATAATAGGTAGAAGAGGTGAAATGTTTCACACCAAATTTGTTAAGAAATTGAGTGAATTTTGAAGAAATAAATGTTGGGCCATTATCAAAAACAATTCCAAGAGGAAGACCAAAACAAGAGAAAATGTTTGATTCCAAGAAAGATATTACGTGTTCATCTTGTGCAAGTTTAAGTGGTACAACTTCAATCGAATTAGTGAAGTAGTCTATAACTATAAGTGTAAAAATGTGTCTTTTAGAAGATGAAAGATTAATGGGACCAATGAAATCTAAACCCCATTTGGAAAACAAAAAATTAGGAAGAACATGCTTCAGAGGCATAAAAAATTGTTTTTCTCTACCGATGATTTTTTGACATTTATCACAAGCCCTTGCAAATTTAAAAGAATCTTGAAAAATAAAAGGCTAGTAATATTATGTTCTTAGAATTTTGAAAGCAATAGTATTTACTGCAAAATGACCATGAATGTGTAAATTTGAATATGTTGGTCCATGTATTTGTTTTAGAATTTTATGGGTTGTAGTATCATCAATACACTGTAATAACAACCCATCAACAGATCTTTGACATAATGAATTTCCCGAAATGAGATATTTGTTGGCTTCAAGATGAAACCTCCTTCGTTGATGAGATTCTAAATGACCGGGACATTTTTTATATTGTAAGTAGTAAATTATGTCTTTGTACCAAGAATGCTCAACAAATTCGAGATTTTTATTTTCAATAAAGAAGAGCACTGACAAAGCATTTTCATTTTCTTCAAAAGAATCACTTAGTACAGGATGTTGAGACAAGTGAAGTGCTAAGTCACGTCCCTTAATAGTATTGGAAGTTGTAATCGTTAAGTCATGTTCTTGAATCTTTGCAAGCCAATGTGCAAGTTTTCTTGAAAGATGAGTTTGTGAAAGCAAGAACTTGACAACAGGTAAAGGGACTTTTACCTGTGTGTGCTTGCCGAGAATGAAGTGGCGAAATTTTTCTATAGCGTTAACGAGAGCATATGCATTTTTTTCAAAATAAGAATACTTAATTTCATTGTCGGATAAGCTCTGAGTCATATAGGCTACAAGATGCTCATTATTTTGATCATCTTTTTGCAAAAGGAGATCATAAATTGCTTCTTCTGTCAAGTTCGTATAAATGATAGTTTTTTTATTAAAATCCAGCTTCACCAAGACCGGAGCTGAACTAATTTCCTTTTTAAATCCTACAAAATCCTTTTCAACTCCTACAAAATCCTTTTCAACATCTTTCGTCCAAGAGAAAGATTGTTCATGTTTCGACATCTTGTGAATAGGTTTAACCATCACAACAAAATTAAGAACAAATCTTCTAACAAAACCTATTCTACCCAAAAAGATTGGATTTCTTTTTTAGATGTAGGTGCTAAAAGATTTTTTTATTGCAGTAATTGTTTCAGGATCTATACTGATTCCAAAATTTGAGACGATGTGACTAAGGAGTTTACCTTGAGTAATGCCACAAACAAACTTTTTAGGATTTAAAGACATAACAATTTTTCTACATCATAAAAAGACTTGCTTACGATGATCAAAATGATCTAAACAATTTTTTGAATAAACAATTAAATCATCGAGATATACTTGAATAATCTTACCAATGAGATCATCAAAATCTATTTGCATAACTCTTTGGATAGTGGCACCTGCATTAGATAAACCAAAAGACATACACTCATAAGTAAAAGTGCCCCAACGAGTAATAAATGTGGTTTTGTATTTATCAATCCTCTTAACTCTTATTTGATTATAACCTGAAAAACCATCGAGTAAGGACATCATTTGAGATTTAGAAACTTGTTGTGAAATGAATTCCATATTAGGAAGGGGGAAATTATCTTTAACACTAGTTATGTTTAATGCGTGAAAATATACACACAATATAATTTCTCAAGTTTTCTTTCTTACAGGAATGAGATTAGATACCCATTCTAACTAGTCAACTGGGAAAATAATATGAGTGTTCAACAACTTTTCCACTTATTTTCTGATGGTAGCTTCGAGTGCGAGATTAATAGGTCTCTTTTTTTTCCTAACCAGTTTTGATTCTTCCTTAGTTGCAATAACATGTTGGATAACACTCAGATCAAAACCACGAAGATCCCCATAAGACGGGGAAAAAATATCTTTAAATTCATGGAACAGATCCATGAATTCAACCTTTTCCTTTTTGGAACATTGAGCTCCGACTTTTAAAAATTTCGGTTGTTCAGGAATCCCAAATTTCAAGGGAATCAAATCTCCTATTTTTCGCTTTGACTCCTATTCATTCTTATCATTATGGCTGCCAACATCACTCATTGAAAATTAGTTCTAGAGGAGTCAAACCTTTAGTAACCTTATTGTCTTCAAGAGAAAGTATTTCCTTAGGCTTCTGGAGCTCATTTTGCTAGAAAGCACAAAATGTTTCATCATCAATGTTGCCAAGATTCGACATTGTTAGGAAAATGTGGTCTGTATAAGGATAAGAATGTGCAATTAGGTCTTTGGGGAAGTAATTGTCTTGTAGGAAAAGCTTAAAAAACAACTAACCTATCAACAGTGAATTCAACTCCTTGTGTAGGTGATGTTAAAGGATAATAAATTTTGGATCAATGCTTAAAACAACTTGGGTATATCTCTTCCATTAACTTGTTGAAGTAGGGTGAATTTTCCTAACCAGATTGACAACAAGTTTTGACTCTCCAAAAATAGTAAGATGACCAAAGCCAAGGTTACATCACTTGTTGAAGATTAGTTCTCGAGAGGAGTCAAACCTTTAGTAACCTTATTGTCTTCAAGAGAAAGTATTTCCTTAGGCTTCTGGAGCTCATTTTGCTAGAAAGCACAAATGTTTTCATCATCGAGAAATAGCTGCCAAGATTCGACATTGTTAGGAAAATGTGGTCTGTATAAGGATAAGAATGTGCAATTAGGTCTTTGGGGAAGTAATTGTCTTGTAGGAAAAGCTTAAAAAACAACTAACCTATCAACAATAGAATTCAACTCCCTTTTAATATGAGTGATGTTAAAGGACAATAAATTTTGGATCAATGCCCAAACAACTTGGGTGTATCTCTTCGGTAACTTGTTAGTAGGAATATAAATTTTCCTAACCAGATTGACAACAAGTTTTGACTCTCCAAAAATAGTAAGATGACCGTAGCCTAAATTATAAGCATTTTCAATGCCTAACAATAGGGCTTCGAATTCAGTTACATTATTTGTGTAGAAAAATTCAAGTCTATAGGAAAAATTGTGAATTTTACCTACAGGTGAATATAAGACAATACCCGGCCCGTTACCTTCATTTGAACATGTACCATCGAAGTGCATATGCCACATATCGTCTTCATAATCATAGGGTTGTTAGCGAGAAATGTCATCTTCGTCATTGAAAATTGAATAAACACCCATATCGTTCTCAATAAAATTTACATTCGACTGAGGAACCTTTTCAATGTATGGTGAGATTTGTCCTTCCCTTAACACAATTATATTCTTTCCATTTATGGGAATAGACAAATGAGAACCATCTAAAGATAAGTAACCACCTGTTAAATCCTTCCAATCTCTACCCAAAATGATTGAATAATTTCTAATAGACATAT
The DNA here is from genome assembly GCA_010110895.2 of Picea sitchensis. Lineage (NCBI taxonomy): Eukaryota > Viridiplantae > Streptophyta > Pinopsida > Pinales > Pinaceae > Picea > Picea sitchensis. The sequence goes on along the minus strand of SNQJ01S0028616.1, from coordinate 31,752 downwards.
CAATGACTTGTATATTTAAAGTGGTCCTGATTTCTGGATGGACACCAAGAACTAAAGTTACATATTTTAATCTCACCTATCGTAGATTGTTGTTGATTATTATAGGATAACATGCTTCTCGTGTTTTCATTTGAACAAGAGAGGCCAAGTTCTTCCATACTAATCTTATATAGTACACTAGGTCCAGATCCACCATCTATTAGGCAACGATGGGCTATTCTATAAAAAAATCTTTACAAAAATATAAGAAGGTAGATTTTTTTACAGATTTTTTGAAATTATTTACACCTAATTTATTTACATGTGAGTCTTATTCATCAAGGTTTTCAAATAAACTAGCTATTGAGGAAGTTTTACCTTCCATATAGTTTTTAATATGTTGTTGTTGCTCGAGGATGACGACCATGTCTAGGAGAGTTGCATCCAATTTTATGTTAGTCGTTGGTTTCAATATCTTATACTTTGTTGAAGGTAAAGAGGTTGAAACCCCTTGAATTTGTGCAATTCTGTCAACTTGAGGATTTTCACTCGGAGAAGAAGAGGTAGGGGCAAAGGTAGTTTTAGAATTTCCACCCTTTCCCTTGTCAGTATAAGATTTATTCCGAGTTTTTACTAACATTACATCTTCTTCATGAACGAAATATAAGGCAACGATAATGGCTTCACTTATTTTTCCAAAGATTCTTTCCAGTGCCTTTTTCTTAACTTCACAAGTGCTCTCTTCATGATTGTCATCACAAAAGTTACACCAAGCCCTTGAGAGAATAACCTTGGGCTGATTATAAGATAGATAATTAACAGGGTGATTTCTCAAAACAACTTGAAAAGATGATTCAACAAGGATTGAATTGGTAGTGATGCATTTCCTTTCAAAAGCTATAATCTGATTGGTCATATCTTGAACTAGCTGCAAGACAGTTGACATTTCGGTCTTCTTAAGAAAATCCTCTTTAGGAAGACCCATTCTTTCCATTTGTTCTTCATATTCCAAACAACTCTGGAGTGTAGACCCTAGGCTTGTCACATTTTTCTCTTCTAACCTATGACGATAAGAAGAGGGTAATGCATTATAATACTAAATGAAAACAGCTTGATTATGAGGATGGATCAGTTCTAGGATTTGATTGTACAATCTGGTCAATCTAAGATTGTAAGATTTAATGGTTTCATCATTTGTAAGAACAATGTTATTATAATCCTTTAACAAATATGCTAGCTTCTTGGGTTGCCCATATGTTGATTTAAACCAGTAAAATAATTCATCCCAATTTCAAAAGACTTTGGGAGGCAATTCAAAAAAATCAGCAACAACCTTTCCTTCTAGAGAGTTAACGAATAATCAAATACATGTATCATTATCATTTTCTCCTATATTGTGACATGCATTACAAAATGCACTACGATGTTATTTAGTAGATATAGTGCCATTTCCTGGAAATTTAGGCAAATTATCTTTGAAATTGGGAAGGGGATTAGTAGCGAAAGAAATATCGAGAGGTGAGGACACATGCCAAGGTGTAGTTGTAGCATCTTCCTCAAATTGGAATAAACCGAACTTCTTGATTACTTTGGCAGGATTAATGGTAGATTGAACTAGAATTTGATGACTAAATATACTTCAATCAAAGAAGAGGTAGATGATTGTGAAGAAGAAGATTAACCAATCCCGGAAGAAGAACCAAAAGACGTCATTTTGATGGTGATAGGAGAAAAAAGATATTGATGAGCTGGAAGAATCAGACAAATATCTTCGATGTTTGCCTTGTATGTGTTCAATAATAACATTTATTTTTCCTACCTCAGAGACAAGATTGATTTCTAGAGACAACCCTCTCATTCTTCGAGAGAAATGAGAACTGGAGGACATAAGAAAAACTTCTTAACGAGGGGGTTTCTCTTTGGCCAGCCTTTGTTAGGCCTCCCACTGTTCTCTAATTCTGATATCTTGAGAGATAACTTCCCAAGATTGATTAAGTTTAGTTCGTGAGCAGGCTATTTAAAAAATTGGGTTAAATAAGGTTAAATAAATGTTGGTTTGATCATCTAGACTGTGCTCAATGTTAGGTTCAGGTACAATAGGTAAGGTCATGAAAACAAAAAATAACAAGAAAAGGAAAGATAGTCAAATACAAAAAAATTACAATAATTACAACAAAAGACACGAATGCTAGAGAAATATTGAAGATTTCCCTAGTATGGTTGCCAAATAAATGTTGATGAAAAATAATGATTTATCTTAATACCAACATTTTCAGATTTTGCTTGGCTAGAGCAAAATAATCAGGATTGTCACCTTGTGTTTATAGTCTCATTTACAAAAAAATCAATTAATTGTCAATAAATATATCCTTGGAATTAATGCTGCCTTTTTATACTTTAAGTATGTCAAAATGAAAAGAAAATGTTCATAACATAAAGTAATTTTGAATATTTTTTTAATAGCTATAGAAATAAAAGATCGGATAAAAGTAACACAAAAAACTCAAATGAGAATCAAAACCATCCAAAGATTTTATTTATTCAAGTCTGAAATACAACCAACAACGTTCTTCGTACCCCGAGGGTAAGGACTAGAATTAAACTTAGCAATCAACGATGGTATATTGCATCATACAAAGACCACTAGTATCATCAAGTGAAACCAAGACTGAAACAAAGCTGGAATGACATGCCACAAATGTCACTTCCTTGACTCTGCAGAAAACCCACAATCAATACTGAAAACTAATCCAAAAATCTAACAAGAATCCACAGATTATCAGAGTGAGGTGATCAAACTTGTGAAATATATCAACAAATCAATACTTCTTGGCTCTCATTGTTTCCACCTTCAATAGGATCATGTTATCAAGAAGAAGTCTTTATCACTTATCTATTTCAGAGATGAATGAAATAGAAAAGAAATCTCACTTAAGAAGCAAGAATAGATCTTATCAGAATTGTTCTCTTTATCATTCTCTCTTTGCTTGTTCCTTGAAATCTTCTTTTGTTCTTCTCAAAGTAGTTTGAGAAGTTCATCTACTTTTAGTTATTCCATTAACTAATTTTTAATTAATGGGGACAACTTTATAGATTAATTATAATATTTAATGATAAGGATTAATAAATACTAACTAATAGGCGGGGACCAAAATGTTCCAAATATTTTATTTATCAGACATCACTTCTCACCAACCATCATTTTTTGTCAACAGAGTCAATCATCATACTTCTATGTGAAATACCACATCTATGTTCAACCAAAAAAACATCTAACATATCGAATGTATTATACAAACAACTATACCCCATTTGTTGATCGAACAAACTCTTCATTTATCTCCAGTTGATTCGGATTTCGGAGTGAAATGAAATGAAACCACATATTTATAACATTAACACAAAGACACAATGAACAATAACAGAGATACAGTAAAACTTGACTTCTATTAAATAAGAAATATGTTGAATTTGTAAAATACAGGCTGAAAACAAGCTTTGTAGAATGGTGGCAACTTATCTTTGAGAAGAGATGTGACGGCGAAGATGAGTACAATGAGGCTTTGAAGTCCTTTTTACAATAAACATGAATGCAAAAACCCTTGACATCCAAAAACCTAACCCTAGGAGATGAAGCGCCAAAAGTTATGTGGGCCTTATTAGGGTAAGTTAGTACATCAACTTCCCGGTGTTGTAAATTTTGCATACGATCTCCATTTAGGGTGCATGATAGCTCGTTGGAAAGGTATTGAGAGGAGATTCATTTAGGGGTATCAATTAGAGGTTTTCTCTCTCATTGAGGTGCCCGATTGTGAAAAAACGATGTTTAGGCCCTCAAAATGGCCTCGAAAGTTCAAGAACTAAAAAGCTGCTAAAAATAGCAAGTTGCCTAAAAACTATTTTGAGCCAGTTGGACAGGGTGGGTGGCCACCGAGATCCTCCTGGATCAATTCTCCCCTCTTAGGAAGAAATGGTCTCCATTGCGTTGAGTTCTCCCAACAAATGAGGAAATTTCTGCTGAATTTGGCCCCGGGTGAGCCAATTACCCTTGTGTAGGAGCTGCCCTGCTTTGATAACCCGATAAAGTTGGATCCTCTGCTCGTGAGTTCCCTTGACATGTCTGTCCACAATATGATCAGTGGATGCACGGTCCATGCAGTCAGGGTTGATCTTTGTTGGTGTCAATTGTTCTGCTATCTCCGAGGTGTCCAATAATGGTGGAAAATAAGGTCGAAGGAGGTCCACATTGAGCACGGGATGCAAGCCAAGGAAGGGAGGAAGGTTTAGCTTGAAAACATTGTTACCCACAACCTTGGTTATAATGTAAGGTCCATAAAAGAGTGGAAAAATATTTTGATCAGGCCTTGTAAGGCGTTCTTTATGCAAGTGCAACCAAACTTTGTCTCCCACCTGAAACTGGTGTCACGACACCCGATGTTGATCACGACGCTGCTTGTACTTAGCATTGGAATTTTTTAAAATGTCCTAAACCTATTGGCAGATGTGATGGATCATCTCAATGAACTAGGTTTCTTTTTCATCTCTAGTTGGAGCATGCGACGAGTCTTCTTGGGTGACCGTAAGGGGCAGTGCAACATCCATGGGACCCAATGGTTGAAATGCCAACCCCGCATGAAAGGGGTTGTGGCTAGTTGAGCTATGCATGGATCTGTTGTAGTTGTGTTGAACATAGGGAAGACTCTCATCCCAGGTGTGGGGGTGCTTGGAATTGTACATGCGCAGGATGTGCACGATCATCCGGTTGACGACCTTGGTTTGGCCATCCGTCTGGGGGTGGAAGGCAATGGATTTGGTGAGCTTGGTGTCTAGCAGTGACCACAGGCTCGACCATAATGTGTTGAGGAAACGACTATCCCTATCTTAGATAATGGTTTGTGGGATCCCAAAGTGTACCCACACTAGTTCAAAGAAGAGCTTGGTAGTGGTCTATGTTGTGATGCTCTTCTTGTAGGAAACCAAAATCACCATTTTGGAAAAGTGATCAACAACCACAAAAACACAGTCATTTCCCCGCTTGATGGATGGAAGGCCCAACATGTATTCCATTGAGATGGATTCCCAGGGCCTATTGGAAGTAGGTAGAGGAGTGTACATGTCTTGTTTCTTATTGGTCGGTTTGGCAATAGCGTAGGCAGTGCAGGACTAGATATACTTGCTGACATCATGTCATAGTTTCGACCAGTAGAAATGTCGTTGCAGCATTGCCACTGTCTTTTCCACGGTGAAGTGTCCTGCCACTAGACTATAGTGGGATTCCCAAATTATCTTTGCTCATTCACTTGATGGAACACAAAGATGGCCCAGATGGCACATCAACCAGTACTGAAGATGGAAATTAGCGACAACTGTATTTGGACCCAACATCTGGTAGGTGTTGGCTAAGTTAGGATCTGTTTCATAGAGGTGGGGCCATCCAGAGGTCTCTTGGTTGCAATAATTTAGCACTGTGGTGAGTGTCGTGACTAGAGGTCAGTTAAGGAATTCAACGACTCAACTGGTACCTCCTGTTTTATACTTGATGTTGAGGTGGAATTGTTGCAAATATGTGGACCACTTCTGATGGTGATCATTCTACAATTTACCTTGTGTCTGCATGAACTGCAACAAATTATGATGAATGTGGATCATTGTATCCTTCTTGAGAATGTAAGGCCTCCACTGGGGGCAGGCTTGCACAATGTGTTATGAGGAAAATCTCTCTATGGCTAGGGTGAACCACAACAGACATAAATGACTGCAGAAATCAACTCTATTCCAACAATATGCTATATAAACCAATGTGCTAGGGAGATAAGAAAGAGGCCTACCTCGTCCAAATGTTTGATGATGTCCACCATTGAGCACTTCGACCCAAAGCTATATACCTACAACAAGTTCTCAACAAACAAGCAAAACAAACATATGGTGGCGATATAAAAGGTTAGCACATCAAATAGCATGATCCATCAATATACAGAACAAATATGCCCATGGATAATAATTCATATATTTGCAAGACATCAATTGGACGGGAAGAGAGTATTTCTACTAATAAATGATCAACAAAAGTGAAAATATTATAGACTTCTGTGTTGGCAGAGTTTGGAACCGAGAAACTAAGTTCCTTCTAGCTGGGCCTCCACCACTTCAATCCTCCACCAAAGGCAAGCTCATATAAGGGAGATATTGGGGTTCTCCATCAAATAAGGGAAGAGATTGGGGGATGAACACTTTGTTCAGACTTAAAGGACAAAGGGATGCAGATTCAATATGAAGTAAATAATTTCTCCAGAGTAACTTTGCTCTCAAAGTTGAATTCTTTCTCCTTTTCCACAGCTTGGAATTGGCTTCTTTATATCCTTCAAAATGCAATTGAAGGGCTGAGTTGGAATGTTTCCAGTATATGGAAGGCCAAGGATCAGAGATCTCTTGTCATGACATGGAAACCTGAAATTTAATTTTGGATTTTTGGCACAAATCCCGATGTACGCTGGCTATAGTGGAGCAGCCTGCGTATACACTTGTTGTATAGGGTGCAAGATGCGTACAAGTGGAAAAATTTATATTTTTGTCTCTGGAATTTAGTAACAGGGAAGATAAGTCTTCATAGGGAAATGGATTAAGGCCCTCTCAACAAGATTGCATAGGGTGAGACAAATCTTGCTCTAACACAATGGAGTACATTTCATTGTCATAAGTAGGGTACTTATGGAGAGAATCTGATAGTGTCTCACTAGGATAGGCCACAGAGTGACCGTGTTGAGTGATGACTGCACCCACAAAATAGTTCGAAGCATCTGTCTCGATCTCAAAGGGTTGTTGCAGGTTAGGTAATGAAAGCAGTGGGGCTGAGCACAAGCTTTGCTTCAGATCATCAAATTCTTTCTGTTGGGACAAACCCCACACAAATTTTTCCTTGCCACCACCCCTGGTTATTTGGCTGAGTGCCCATGCTATATGGGAGAATCCCAACACGAAACTGCAATATAAATTGGCAAGGCCTAAGAAGATCTGAAGCTCAGTGAGCGTGGTTGGGGATTGACAGTCACATATAACTTGGATCTTGGCTGGATCAACATGCACACCATGTGCATCAACAATGTAGCCTAGGTACTGGACCATGTCCATGTCGAAGGAGCATTTTTCCAAGTTGGCATATAGCTTGTGCTGTCGCAGAGTGTGCATAACCTGCTGAATATGCTGCAAGTGTTCTGCCCAAGTCTTGTTGTAGATGAGGATTTCATTGAGATACACCACCACAAAAGAATTAGTGAAATGCCACAAGATATTTTCCATCATCCTCACGAAAGTTGTTGGGGCATTTGTCAAACCAAAGAGCATGACCAACCATTCAAAAAGACCTTGTTTTGACTTGAATGCAGTTTTCCATACATATGTTTGTTCTATTGGGACCTTATGGTAGGCAAACTTCAGATCAATCTTATTGAAGTATTTTCCCCCCTTGAGTTGATCAAGGAGATCGTCCATTCAGGGAATCGGGTACTAGTTCCCGACTGTGATTTTATTTAGCGCCTAGTAATCAATGCAAAGTTGTTAGGTCCCATCTTTCTTCTGCACCGACATGACTGAGCTTCCACAAGGTGTGATTTGGGTCAGATGAGCTCCTTGTGGAGAAGTTCTTGGATCTGATGCATGATCTCCTCATTTTCTAGTAGAGAGCGACGATAGACTGGGCCATTGGGTAGCGGTGTGTCGAGGGTCATATCGATGGGATGCTTGACCTGACAGTGTAGAGGTACCCCAGTAGGTGACGATAATATGTCTTTGTATTCTTTCACGACCTTATCCACTTGATTTTATTGCGTGGAGAGATCCACCGCGTAGGTAATGGATGTGGCTGCAACCTTTCGTTCACTCTTAGAGCGAATCATGAAGAAGACAATTTTCTCGGTCTGAGAAATGACCTTCCTGCATTGCTTGGAAGAGATCAAGGAAATAACGCTAGATGGTGTTGACAATTAAATTCACAACGGAGTTTTTCCCGCAAAGTTTTGGTAAAATCCTATTAATATAAGAGTTAAATAATAATAGTAGGTGGGACCCCCTTGTAAATTGAGAACCAAGTCTGGTGCTTATTCAATGTTATGTTACTGTATGACACTACTTCCATGGTTGACGAGATCTTGTTTTATTGGATAATGGATCAAGCATGTTACACATGCTTCCCTTGATGTCCCAAGCTCAAGTTTTATACGGAAGTTCTTCATGGTTATCATTTTTGTCTATTCTTGGGTCTATTACTTGTGACACCTGCAATAGACGTATGTTAGTAACAACAAATGAGAAGAAATTAAAATAAGAAACTATCCTATGCTAACATGCTATACTATACACATTGAAAAGATGATGGTAAATCCTAGCTAACATAAGATAGCCATGCGAGTTATCAAGGTTGTATAGAGCATATTTGACAAGCATTTCTGTATAGTAGAGTTGGTAATATGTGATATGGGTGGCGCTCTTAGAAATTAAAGGTTGTTGGTATCGATGCATGGTTCAAAGTGGATGATTGTTTGATTAGCAGCTGTCGCGTACTAAGAATTGAATGAACTTGAAGTGTGGAGGTGATGTGCATTTACTGCACATCACCTTTACCCCTACCATTGAACGCCACCCTCGTCAGGTTATATTCCAAACCTCACTGCTATGGTTATGCTCCGATTTCTCAGCACAGAGGAACCGCCCGACCAACTCATGTTTTAAGACATTCGATTACATGTATTTTCTTTTTTTGGCCCTTCATGAGTCTACTCTGGTTATGAAATGGATGTTGGCTCAGGTGTGTTAGTTTGTGCTTTCCTTAAGTATTGCGACTGTGTAAAATGGTGATTGTGAATGAAAACATTGATGATTCTCTTTGAAATGATGTTGAAGTCATAGCATTACTAGTTATCCTGGGGTGTTAGCAGTCACAAGAGATCTCTGATTATCCTTGCTGGTTTACTTAGAGGATTCTTGTTGTTCTTGGTGGGCTATCTTCATGCTTTCGTATTGTTGTATCCAGTCTGTGGGATTTTATGGGGTTTAATGATGGAAGCGTTTGTGTCACCATGCATTGTGCATTTGGGCATTTGGTTGTTTTCACCACTAAAGGTCATGAAATGGGTTTTCCATATTCTTACTCGGCCCTTTATTCACCTCTGTGAGGTGGTTGTTTGATCAAAGAGAACGAGGGTTATACCCTCTTGCGTTAAATAACATTGCCACACCAAGTTAGAGCCTCACCTCCTATTATAGCCCCTGTCATTTATTTGTTACTTGTCCCTGCTCTATCTGTGTTGGCTACCGAACAAACCTTGGCCCTCCAGTTTGAAGATTGATCGAGAAGACCAACCTGACATGTTGGTTTTATGACTTGGTTATGGTTGTATGGTTGTATAATTGTCGACTATTTTGAGCACAGGCTTGCCCAGTTGGTCGCGTGACAGTCGTGTTGGTTGGTATATAGTCACTGACTCCGATAACAATGGTAAACCCTACATTACCAATCGCACTTTCAAAGTATACAGTCACCCTCCTTATGTTAATAACTCAGTATTGTTTAAAGAAGAGGGCCTCTACCCCGATTTGAATCGATTCGTGGGTAGGCGTTGTTGTCACAACTTGTTAGGTCAATTGATTTGACGATAGTGGAAAATTGGTTGTTTGGTACACAATCACTGGTAGTTTTGCACTAAGGATGGTTGGATGTTTAGCTGGCATTGGTTACAAATGTTGGGCGTTGCTCATGCATGTCACGTTGTGTGTATGGTGTTTTGTCATGGTAACTAGGTTTTTCTTTGGGGCTGAATGATTATGGAACCAGATGACTGTAGGAACTATATCCACTGTATCTTTATGGTTGTTCAATTGTGTAAGCCTGAGTTTGTGCAGCATAGTTGATCATAGTTGGACTAAATCGAGGTAATATTGTGTTAGATTGATGACTCGACACAACGAATTGAGTTATTACTGTGACTATGTGTTTGGTTTTGTAAAATGGAGATGTGCATCGTGGTGATTTGGTGGTTGCGCACTATGTATAGTATGGATAACTTGGGTTTCACAAAGTTTTAAACATGTTTATTTGTTGCAATCGATCATTTCTTATGAAAGGCATGTTGTCGAGACTTCGTCATGTTGGATGGATGGCCCAACTTTTTAAGCCACATTGCATTGTTTCTTTTTACAGTGGCGTAATTACATTGCCTGGGCGAATTACCCTGTGCATAGCTTGTGTCTAAATGGTGGTTGTTGGTTGTATGTTTAAATATCAATTCGGGTGTTGAAATTTGATCTTGATCATTTGGTCACTACCTATACATGTTTAATGAATATCATTGCATTTAAATGATAGGTCCGATTGCAGTGATAGTGACTTCATTGTTAATTTGAAAACATGACCTTTGAGTGTAGTTGTGGATGGAAGAAATGCATGGGAAGTGGTCGATTTTGATGGTTAACAGAGCGGAATGGTTACTGTTATAAGTTGCAAAGTATATAAATGAAAGGAATAGAACCCCTTTATAGAATGCATACTGTCTTGTGATGGCACAGTATTGGATGTTTGATTTTGGACAGTGAACTAGTTAAATACACAATAATTATTATTTGGTCACAATGATTGTTGGTTGGTGCATCTATTTTTTGTAGAATGTTTTGTGGATCACTTAATTAATTTCATGAACAATAATCGTTCTTCTTCCCTTCCATTATTTCATTTTCCGCTAATTACAAACCCCGTCACCTCCCATACTCATTTTTCCACTCCCTGTTATGAGATTGATTACAACCAAGAAAATTTTGGTGTTAAAACAGTTGAAAGTGGCAGTGTCTTGCGTGGATTACAATGATGTTTTATTTGTTTGCTTTGCAGTTGATTGTTGTTGTCATTGAGAGGTAACCATGTTCTTTTCCCCCTCATTGTATCATGTTTCGCTCAATACAAACCCCTCGCATATCCCAGAACCCTTCTCACCCCCTGCTCATTGATTAAAAGTAAAACAATTTGTATGGATTGGATTGCATGACTTTGATGCATTGTTGAGCCAAAATCCTTTTCATATCTTAAAAGAGCTGTCATGTATGGTTAATTAAATATTATTTGCTAATCAATCACGCATGCAGGGATGAGTTATTCAATAAAAGGCTAAAAACAAAGGCCTAATACGCCTCTGTCAAAGAGAAAGACTAAAATATGATAGCCTCAGCAAAGGAAAGATGGCCTCACAATTGAAAAATATGGCTTTTGAGGTTATTTTTATCTATTATTGGTGATAGTCGACTTCCAGAATGTTTGGACAACATGTTTTATTTTGGATACATGAGTATTATTTTTGAAATAATTTCAAATTTCATGAGCTTAAATTTCCAAAAGTGAAGATGTTGATGGGAGACACAAGGAGGTGTGTTTTGCTTAACTAATGGTTAGGTTATGATTATCATGATTGTTACGAACTAAAGGGAGTCACAAGGGGTCCGACCTATTATTTATTATTTATTTATGACCCTTATTATAATTATTACTCTTCCCCCTAACTAAAGTTAGTTGAGTCTTTTAATTAACTTAACTAATGAGTTGGTTCAACTACTTCAATCAATTCTAATTTGTTAAAAGCAAAAGGAAAGGGAGGAACAAGAGGAGGATAGAAGTTGAAGCATACTAAGGTTTTCTCTTTGAGTTTATGTTGAGATAGTTCAGTTTTCATTCATTCATTTATTCATTACAAGCCTAATTCTCTTTTATGATAGTGGGGTCTTATTGTAGACAACAATCTTCAGGGTTGAATCACATCATTCAGACACTTGTTTTTCAGAGATGTTGATCTATCTTTGATAGTCTGTGTAGACTTGTCTGTTGGTGAATTAATTTTCATGACTGACAAAGGCTATTGTGCAGAGTCGAGTGGGCAATGATCTGTGGCAAGCTGATCCAACTTTTAGAGTTCATTTTTTGTTTTCTGTCAGAGGTCCTTTTGTATGTTCCATTGGGGATGTCTAAGTCTGACTTTGGTCCAAAATTTCTGCATGAGATTTTGTAAAGAAAATGACTCTTTGGTGAATTTGAATGAAATAAAGGATTGCTTTATGTCTTATTTGTCTTGATTATCATCTTGGTGACTTTTCTTCTATCTTTACATTGATTTCAACAATTGATATGTTCAAAAAATTACATAAAAAAATAAAATTCCAGCAAGTTTTTTGTGGATAAAAGACTAGCCTAAGCACTTGTAATTAATACTTGTGAGTTAGGATGTTATTTTTCTTGGCTATAAACATAGGGTGATATTCTCGTCTATTTTTCTTTAGCCAAGCGAAATATGAAAATGCTTGAGTAAGATCATTTCATATCTTTTCCTCAACAGGTGGGACTACCTCATGTTCGACAACACATGTATTCCAAAAGAGGATGAACACCTTCAGTAACCACTCACATAACCAGATCAAAGATCAACACACCAATGTTTTCATGTGGTAAAACCCCTACGAGGAAACATCCACGACCCCAACCAACGCGACCACTTGGAGCAGTTTATTAATGCAAAGAAAAAGATTACAAAGAGATTTTACAAGAGAGTTTCT
>SNQJ01S0028616.1:0-17303 GCA_010110895.2 Picea sitchensis | reverse complement strand
GACCACTTGGAGTAGTTTATTAATGCAAAGAAAAAGATTACAAAGAGATTTTACAAGAGAGTTTCTCACAATCGATCATCGGAAAATGACCCTCCATGCTCTTTAAATAGAGATCATGGACCAATTGGGTGTTAAGCCACAAATCAATGGCCGTTAAGATCGATGAGAGTATGAACCGTCAGATCACTCTCTGTCGAGAACATATCGTGACCGTCGGATTTCCTAACTACAAATGCATACTAATGCATACTAAAGAAACACACTAGAAAACACACTTTTACCTAACGACATAATAGACCAAGTAGATCTTACTAACTCCTAAGTGTCTAAATATCCTAACACCTCATGTATCCTGTATAATTTCTTATTCAAAGTAATAATAACACTGTAAGGCCTAAACTCATATACAACATGATGTTTCCATAAATAGGGTTGTCCCAAAAGAACATCACAAACTTCAAGGGGAGAAACATCACACAATACCTCATCTTTGAATGGCTTGATGCCATACAACATGCGACACTATTGGATGACACAAAGATCGCTTCCTTGACGGAGCCATCCAATAGTGTAGGGTTGCAGGTGCGCATTGTTGGCAGGGCTAGTCGCTTGCCGACCTCTACTAAGATGAGGTTCTTATGGCTACCACTATCAATGATGAAGTGCATCAGAGTGCATTTCACCCACATCTATGAATGAAAGAGGTGCTCGCCTTCCTCTGGCTCATCAGGTTCACTGGGTTGGATCTTGGTGGTAGCAATGGTGGTACTGGGTTCCACGTGAATGATTTGTCTCCCCTTTTCTATTTATGACTTAGAGTCAGAACCCGCATTTGATTCAGAGGCTTTTACCTCAGACACCAATGATTGTTGTTAGTCCCTAAAGTTGCACTTGACTGCTAAAGGGAAAGCTAGGGCATCATCAAGTTATTGCAATGGTTTTATGGATATATTTTTGTATGGGTTTTGAAATTGGTTTGAAGGTTGGGTTAAAGAAAATAAAAAAATATCAATCTCTAAAATGCACGAATAAATTCATATCTCAATGTCTTAGTAAATGGCAGCCAGTCTAATAAATTAGATGGTAGATGTAATACAAAAGACAGAGAAAATATGTAAGCTTTCAATTTTTCCACCCACATATGAAGATCTTGATCCCAAATATCATTCAAGAAACAAGAGAAATGTACTTAAATATAGATCTGATTATGAACAAGCAAATAGTAAATTTTTCACTGGCTTACTCACAAACAAGATACATCAAATGCTTAGCAAAAGGTTAACATGCATTCACGTAAGAAAAAGATAGAACTATAGACAAGAATAGAAATATAACCATCAGATAGCCTTTTCAATTTAGTACCAGAATGAAATAAGTCTTTGTCTTACAATTTGAAACAAAGTTTTCTCAAAAATGGCCAATGGCTCCCAACCAATCCCTCTAACTTCTCCTTATGCTGAGTTTATATAGAAATAATACATAATTATCAAGATCCAAAAGAAATGGATCTAAAAACATCCTCATCTATCTTTAGTTTTCTGTTTCAAATAATCAAGGAGGATATAATATCTGATCTCCAATTCAAATTGATGGGTGGCTCATCAACTGTTGTCTATGAGTTATTTTAGGAAAATAAATCTGGCAAATTCCCAAAAAATAGGTTCAAAAGATCTCTTCATATCTCCCAAACCATGATATCTATGTAAAAACTGAGACAAGTTTTTGTGAATGAGCCAATCCACAACAAAAAACTCTTTTTGTTTCCAAAAATTCATCTTCGGCTTCTCTGAAACCTCGCCCCAAATTAGTGACTAAAACAAGAAATCATTTATTGTTTAAATCTGGAAAAAATTACCTTCGAAGATTCATATATATCTCCCTAGTGATTCACTTTTTTGGGAAACAGATTGAGAGTCACCTAATTTGGTCCATTTTGCAAGTGGGTTTTTAATGGTTTTCCCTAATTCTTCACCATTTTCTTGGAATACATGGCAGAAGATGACTGCTAAAACAATCACCTACAAGAAATCTCTGCATTTCTCGCTGAATTTCCAGATTTATGTTTCTAAAGGCTATTCTCTATTTGGATACTATCCTTATCTTGATTATCCTCTGCAATTATAGTTGACTCTGCTACTAGATCCTTTAGAGAACCCCAACCAAGCCATTGCTTTGAAACTTATGGTGTAGTAACAATAGCAAAAGTCTACCAGCAAAGCTTCTTTATGTATTGCATAATTTGCATTTGTATTCTTCCTCCAACTGCAATGGGACCAACATGTGTGTTGCCTTTGGAAACATCTTTATATATTACTCTAGTATAGTAGTCAATACTTTTTGCGAGATTTAGATCCAAAACTATCTTGTTTAGACAATCTGAATGTTCTATATGCTATGGAAAGTTCCTATTTCAGCTTGGTTTTCAATACTACATTTTTCCAATAAAGTTTGATATTCATCTTCTTGACCTTGTTGGAGAATTCACATTGCTCTTTTTTCTTTTCTTTCAAAATTTTAACCTTGTTTTGCAGTTTGTCATTCCTCAAACCTAGTGCTTGATTTTATTGTTTTAGTTCCTTGATAACTGACGATAGCTCTTTAATCTTCCGCTTCTCTGATATATCCCCTGTTTCCACTCCGAACTCAACATAATATTTCTCAGGTGCAATTCTGTTGAAATAAATAGAGATTTCTAGGTTTCCCGGGCCTCATTATATGTTTGCTGTCTTTTGAAGATGACTTTTCAAATGTCTCATTTTCTGCAGATTTAGATGAACTTTGTATTTCTTGTATATGAAATTCTAGTATGTCATGCATTTCTGGAACATATGTAGGGTCTTCCTCTGAGTGAGAAGATTCTATGTCAGGTTTTGGCAGTTGTTTCTTCCCCTTTACAACGTTCTTTGGAACCTCCTCTTTGCCTCTTTTATTTTGTTCTACTAGTGAGTATTTTACAATAGGTGTATCATCTTCATATTACACTTCTTGTAATTTTCTGTCTTTTGCTTCCTCAACTGAAAACACCTCTGCATAGAGAGAAGAAAACAAAACATAAGCCATTTATTTATCTCTTTTTTGTCCATGGCTAATGTTATAAGCCTCTTAAAAACTGCATGAAATCAGGAGTGGCAAGATCTTCCAGACTCCCGACACTTTCAAAAAGAAGGTATTCTTGAATAATGGTAATTGCTTTCTCCTTGAAGAGAGTAACATTATCATGTTATGCATATCCATCTTTAATAATGAATCTTTTATAGACATCAACTGTGATAGAAGGAACCAATGAAGTTGGGTTTATCTTCCTCCTTAAATCCAATATCACTGCCATCAGGATGAACATTATCATATTAAAAAATACAAATAGTTGTAAAATTTATGAGCAAAAGACCATGCTCCTTGCAAATATCAACCAAATTTAGAGTTCCTGCTTAACTTATTTTGTGAGCTTTCTCTTGCTCAATCTGATCTGCCTTGTGACAATAAAAGTTTCCTCTCGTTCCTTTACTGCACTTTTTGTTTCACCCAAAGAAATTCCACTCCTTCTAGTTCTAATCGATTGATTTGTCCACCCTTTTTGGGGCCATTGTGCTTGTTAACTTGCATGTATTAGGGTTTCAAACATATTTTCATTCTGGATTTTCCTGGATAATCAAATGATACAAGGGAGCTTCAACTATCTACAAAACACTCGTTAAGCCACGATACAGATATTACCAAAATTCTAAATCACAATTATTTGTGTTTAAAAACGTGACCCAAAACCTCGATTTGATGTAAACAATGGCATATAAAAATACGATCTTTCTAGATCATCATCCTAATCCTCATTACGATGAAATCATATTGTTTTGTCATTACTAGATTTCTGGAATAATCTCATAACGAATCACATGATTTTTCAGGATTGAGCACGTTCATAGCAATTATGATTTCAGGTGCTACAAGAATAATGTTATTCTTGTAGCGTCTTTCAAATTTTTGAATTTAAACGAAAATTGGCTCTAAGTATGATGGAAGATAGTATTCTTATCTAAAATTCAAACTTTATCTAACTAATGCATGATAAAAATGCCAAAGCAGATAAAAAACACTCCACAAGTCATCGAAGAAAAAGGGTCATAGGGAAAATTGATACTAGGAAGAGGTAGGATAGGGGCAATTGGTAGGTAAATAGGCATGAACAGATTTAAGGACTAACAATTTCTTTGAGCGACAATCAACAATATTATGGCAGGGGCTCTTATGGAAGTTGCACCACTTCCCAGTATATTTCTTCATCTTCCCATTGTCCTTCTTTGCTTACAGCTTGGACTGGCTGTGTTGAGGTTGCCCATCTTTGCTCTGTCCTCTGTTTTGTGGGTTGGGGTTTCCCTTTCCTTGCTTTTTCTGTGAGGGGTTCCCAAACCCAAACTGTTGCATCTTTTGTTTAAGCTTCTGATCGATCTTGACAACATATCGATAGGCCACGCCCAATGATGAGATGTCCAAAAACTCCAATTCTGTATGGATGTATCTATGTAGACCGTTGTGGTACTTGAGCACCATATGCCACTCATAATATTTGATACCCATCTTGGTGTGCAAGGTATTGAAGACATTGGTGAACTCTGACACTGTTTGGTCTCTTTCTTGCCGCAGTGTGGTCCATCTTGTATATAAGTTGTCATAACTTCCAACAGGGTAGTATTATTCCTTAATAACATCCCCGAAGGAACCCTAAGTGGGTGCAATTGAAAATAATGTGGATCCCTCTATTTCCTTTTGCTCACATAAAGTATCCCACCAATCTTTGACACGAGGAATGACCTCGAGGAGCGCAAATGTAATATTTTCTCTATCGAAAAAGTTGTGGACAAACAAATACCCTTCTATAAGGTTTAACCATTTATCTACGACATTCAAATCTATTTAACCTTCAAATATAGGAATATAAAAAATGATCTGAACCTTGAAGGGGGCGACGCCTCCACTTGGGGTGGATGCATCGCTTGTCGGCAACCGTCGAAGTATTTGTGCAAAGTTTTCCATCGTTCCTCTGTCGCTTAAGGGCTGCCTCGAGCAACATTTTGAAAGGATCTCCTGTCCCGTCGTCTTTATTTTTTCCCGCCATGGGCAGTTTCTTGCGCGCGTGAGAGAAGTTGTCCTCAAGGGAAACAAACTCGAGACTTAACTCTCCATACCCTGACCGTGTCGGGGACATGCATTAAAAAAACGACAAGGAGCAGACAACTTTGATACCAATGATCCAGATTTAGGAGCGGATCGAAATGAAACCACATATTTATAACATTAACGCATAGACATAGTGAACAATAATAGAGATACAATAAAACTTGAGTTCTATAAAATAAGAAATATGTTGAAACTGTAAAATGTAGACTAAAAACAAGCTTGCTAGAATGGTGGCAGCTTATCTCTAAGAAGAGATGTGATGGCTACGTTCATTCACAAAAAGATGAGTACAATCAGGTTTGAAGGCATTTTTACAATAAACATGAATGAAAAAACCCTAGACATCCAAAAACCTAACCCTAGGAGATGAAGCCCCAAAAGTCATGTGGGCCCTGTTGGGGTAAGTTAGTACATCAACTTCCCATGGTCATGAATTTTGCATACGATCTTCGTTTAGGGTGCATGATAGCTTGTTGGAAAGGTATTGACGAGGAGATTCATTTAGGGGGATCAATCCAAGACTTTGACTATCATTTAGGTTCCCAATCACGAAAAATAGATGTTTCAACCCTCAAAATGGCCTTGGAAGTTCAAGAACCGAAAAACTGCTAAAAATAATAAGTTTCCAAAAAACTGTTTTGAGTCAGTTAGATAAGGTGGGTGGCCACCAAGATCCTCTTGATCACCAATTCTAATAAAAATTTGAACTGTACATTAGCCATTTAAATATTTTATTACGAAGGTTGAAGAGTATCAGGGTTGCAATCCAAAACCCATATTCACATTAAGAACAAATCTTTGTTACAAGGAAATGCAGAGACTAGGGTTGTATGGAGAATAACCCATTTTTTTTTGAATTGGTCCAAAGCTAGACTGAGCACATATTCCAAATGAATCGACCATGACAAGAGACCAAAATATTTTGGGGAGAAGAATATGAAAGTGGATACCGAACAATGGTCCAAAGTAGCTAGTAAACCCCAACTCAGGCAGAAGGTATAACAAAAATGATACAAGTTTCTTTCAGGTAAATAACATTTTTGCAGCAAGGCGACGAAACAATTTTAGAAGCAGAGTAACAATGAAACTGGACATGAAGACAAGGGTAATGAACAATACTGAGGTTGTGTCAATATAGCAGAGTTTGTGACTAATATGGCGTAAAAATATATCAAAGGAGAAAACCATAGGAAACACTGTAAGACCCAACAAGTTCGCTCATTGAAAAGAAACGAAATAGCTAGACAATCGTGAGAGTGCTCACAATTATTTTTAGTTCA
Source organism: Picea sitchensis (assembly GCA_010110895.2). Taxonomy (NCBI): domain Eukaryota; kingdom Viridiplantae; phylum Streptophyta; class Pinopsida; order Pinales; family Pinaceae; genus Picea; species Picea sitchensis. The sequence goes on along the minus strand of SNQJ01S0028616.1, from coordinate 10,851 downwards.
ACTACTTTTAGTTATGTCATTAACTAATTTTGGTTAATGGGGACAACTTTATAAATTAATAATAGTATTTAATGATAAGGATAAATAAATACTAACTAATATACAGGGACCCCGTAATTACTCTTTTAATTTTCAAATAATTTTCTCCTCTTTTAAAATAGAGACAAATTAATGCTTTCAAACATCCATTTAAATATTGACATAACCCATAACCCATTGAAAAACTTTGTAAACATCCTTGTGACTCCCGAATTATAAATATATTTATCAAAACAAACATATCAGTTTGTTTCCTTAGTCAAAATTGTCATAGTACGTCAAAAATAATATATCATCAATCTCTCTCAAAATAAATATTGTTGTGAAAATAACTAAAATGATGAATAATCAGTTTGATCAAACATACCACTGTACAAAATATAACCAAAACTATCCTCTGATCCAGGGGATCAAAAAAATGCTCAAAAATCAAAGTGTTTGAAATTGCTTGAAAACGACTTCATTGCGTAGATATTGTCCTAACGATCCCAACACAACTTGAACGGGCTCAAACAAAGTTCGTATGAGGGAGATATCACATTCTGTCCATTTTCCCAAACATGCAAAATTTTGTTGACTGTACAGTCCGTACAAGTTGACGTGGCAACTGATTGTACAGTCCGTACGACCGTACAACTGACATGGTAGGCTGACTGGATAGAGGGTGATGTGGCAAGATGAGTATGTATTAGTTGACGTGGACCAATCTGTGGTCGACATGTGGCATGTTCATGGACGAATGAAAGGGTGCCATGTGGCACGCCCTTATTGTTTGGTAAAATTTTGGGTTTGACTCCGCGAGGGTCGAACCCACGATCTCTAGCAAAGGGAAAGTCTTCGCGTAGGCCGAACCACGAGCCTTCCTACAAGGTGGTTCTTAACCCTATAGTGGATAACTTGTATTTAAAATTGAAAAATGGTTACGTTGGGTGGAAAAAGGGCTTGGGCTAAGCCCCAACCCTTGGTCACACAATACCACACTACACCATACAACCACGAGCACAGAGAAACTGGAGTACTAGTTGACGGGTGTGGGTAGTTAGCCCAGCGCCCTGGCCACATGGCCCATATTGCCAACACCTCCGATGGTTAAGGCGCTAATCCAGCTAACAGTGCACCATTTTCACCCACACAACAGGAATCACACCGGGGCCAATTTTGAACGCGCGTGAGCTAGGTTTGGTCATAGGGAGTGCATTTTGGAGAGCAGAGACAACATGTTATTGGGGAAGACTTCCAGGAAGTGTATTTTCTTCAATTTTTGGTCAAACCATATGTAGAAAGAGCCCAGCTAGGGTTTTTTGGACATTCTGGAGCCATTGGAGCCATCTATTTTGCATTATGAGCATTGTTTTTAACACTTTTAGAAAATAATGAAAATGATCCATTGGAAGATGGACCAGGATATGCATCCCAAGAGAGGGGTGAACTCTTTTATCATTTTGCTATGTTATGTGCTTACTTTTGATGGTTGTTTATGACTGTTTATGCTGTTCATTTAAAGTAAAAACTCAATAATTTTTAGGTTCTTGCAACTTGATCCAATTGCCCAAGACACATACATTTTACACTTGCAAAATTTGTATACACAAACCTTTTTCATTTTCAGATCAAGTTGGTATCGGAGCAAAGGTTTTTGTAGGTTTGATTGTTTGCAAGTGTTTAGTTTTCTGATGCTTACAAGGTTGAAACTCACAAGAGGAGAAGGGAAATTTGTAGAACCAAGTTCTCAACTTTCAAGAAGGAGAACAATACATTCACCTTAAGCTTAAAGGAGGCATTCACCAAGTATGGCTCATGAGGAGAGTCATGAAATTCCTACTTTAGAAGAGGAAACTTTCATAAAATCCTTTTATGATATGACATAAATGGTGAAAGTTTTATTTGAGGAAAGGAATGCAAGGTTGCAAGGTGAAAGCTCAAATCCTCCAAGAGGTAATGAAGATAATGGTAATAAGACTCCAAAAGGGAATGGAGGAAATGGTTATACTCCACCTCCTTCACCTCCATCTTCCACTTCTTCTACCATTTCACAACCACCTCCAAATTCTCCAAAAGAACATGGTAAAATTCCTCCACAAACTCCTTTGCTTAAGCTTGATATTAAGTTTGAATTTCCCATGTACAATGGAGAGGTAAATGCTGAGAAATTGGATAATTGGATTTGTTAGATTGAAGTGTTTTGTAGGATACAAAGAATCCAAGATGATGAAACTAAGATTCAACTTGCTTCTCTTAGATTGGAAAGTGCAACACTCATTTGGTGGGAAGCCAAAACTCAAGAGGACATGAAGAAGCATGGTAAAGTTTTATCCACTGGAATGATTTTATTGTTGCAATTAAAAGACAATTTTATCCATTAACATACATACAGAAAGCTATCATAGATTGGCAAAACTTTAGATAGGATAAAGGGAAAAATGTGCAAAGCTACACTCAAGAATTTAGGAGAAGAGCTTTGATTTTGGGTATAGATTTATCTTCTTAAGAAACTTTACTCAAATACATTGGAGGATTGCATAGCTATTTGAGACACACAATTCTCATGTTTAACCCTACAAATCTAAATGAAGTTTGTGTATGGGCAACTCATTTGGAAGCAAGAGGGAAGAATGCTCCTCAAGCGGGTAGTAAGAAGCCATTTTATAATGGAGACAAAGGAAAGAAGAAATTCAAAGGAAATGGAAAGAAGAATGCTTCAGTCAAGAAAGAGGGAGAAAAACTATCATGTAAACATTGTTCAAAAGATGGCCATGATGAGGACCGTTGTTGGAAACTTCATCCTGAAATGAGACCCAAAAAGTTCAACAACAAAGGGAAACCAAAGACTGCTGCAACTACACAACATGATATAGGATCTGATTCTGGAGATGAAATAAAAATCACAGCCATGGGTTTTCAAGGTAAGGACACTATTGCCAATACTAGTTCTTCAAGTAGTAGCCTCAATGAAACTCAACATGAAAGGAAAGAATATAGCTTTTCCACATAAGGTTAATTTCAAAGCATACCAAGATAGATACTCTATTTGATACTGGATCTCAAGAAAACCTCATTTCTGAAGACATTATCAAGAAATTGCGTTTGGAAACAATTCCTCATCATAAACCATATCCTCTAGTTTGGATATGTGACAACGCCAAATTGCATGTGACAAGAAGATGTAAACTTAGATTTTCCATTACTGCAAACTTTATAGATGAGGTAGAGCTTGATGTTATTCCATTGGATATTTGTGGTATTGTTTTGAGAAGCCCATATTTATATGATAGGAGAGCCATCTTTCGTCATCATGAGAACACATATCATTTGTTTAAAAATGGAGTTGAGTACATTGTTAGAGCACATACAAAGAAGTTGAATCTGTCACTTGGAAATGCTGGACAAATGAAGAGATTAGTCAATGCTAGTAAGAATTTTGTACTCTTGATGATCAAACCCAAAGACAGTGTTGAAAAAGAAGCTTTCCAAGGATGTGATGCACAGTTAAAATCTGATTTATATGGGTTTGTTAACCAATATGATGAGATGTTTCAGTAGCCAAAAGGATTGCCTCCTAAAATAGGTATCCAACATGAGATCCAATTGCAACAAGATTGTCCTATTCCAAACATTTGGCATGTACAAGATGTCAGGCATGGAGAATGATGAAATCAAAAAAAAATTCCAAGAGTTGCTTTATAAAGGGGTTATCATGCCAAGCACATCGCCATGCAGGTCAACAATTGTCTTAGTACCAACGAAAGATGGTACATGGCGCATGTGTGTAGATTTCAGAGCCTTTAACAAGATTACAATAAAGAATCGTTATCCTCTTCCTAGAATTGATGATTTGCTTGATCAATTGAAAGATGCTAAGTATTTCACTAAGTTGGACTTGAGAAGTGGTTATCGTCAGATTAGGATTGTTGAAGGAGACACATGGAAAACAACTTTCAAAACAAAGCAAGGTTTGTTTGAATGTATGGCTATGCCATTTGGGCTTTGTAATGCTCCTGCAACATTCATGAGAGTTATGAATGATGTTTTGAGGCCTTTTCTTGATGATTGTGTAATTGTCTACTTGGATGACATTTTGATATTTATCAAAGCTCGTGAAGAACATGTTAGGCATGTGAAGCAAGTTTTAGATGTATTGAAGAAAGAAAAATTGTTTTTAAAGATGTCTAAATGTGAGTTTGGAAAGACCTCACTTGTTTACTTGGGACATATTATTGGAGGAGGAGAACTGAAAATAGATCCTTCCAAGGTCAAAGTCACTTTTGATTGGCCCAAGCCCAACAATGTAATAGAGGTTAGAATCTTTTTAGGAGCAACCCAATATTGGAGAAGGTTTATTGCTAAATTTTCTTCAATTGCAACTCCATTACATGCATCGACAAGCATTAAGCAGGTTTTCCAATGGGGAGGCAAGCAACACAAATCTTTTGATGCATTGAAGGAGAGAATTATTTAACTCCACTTCTTGCACTTCCTGATTTAAGACAACCATTTGAGATACAAACAGATGCAAGTAACTGTGCCATGGGAGAAATCTTGTTGCAAGATGGTAAGCCCATTTGTTATCATTCTGAAACTTTTAATGGTGCTGTGATTAATTATCCTACATATGACAAGGAGTTGTATGCATTGGTGCAAAGTGTGAAAAAATAGAAATAATATTTGTTGGGAAAATAAACTATTATTCACACATATCATCAACCATTGAAATATTTGCAATCACAAACAAAGCTACAACAAGCAAGACACTTCAGATGGATGGGTTTCCTACAACAATTCCACTTGGTTATCAAGTATAAGAAATACATTTATAACAAAGTTTCTTATATGATTTCTAGGCCTATTGTTAGTGCTTCAATTATTCTTAAGAACAATTCTAACATGCATGAGAGCTATGTTGAACAATATGCTTTAGATGTTGATTTTAAAGATGTTTATGCAACTTTGTGTCATTCTAAACAAGTTGAGGAATTGGATTACCATGTGCATGATAGGATTTTGTATCATCTTGGCAAGCTATGTATTCCACATGGTGAATGAGTCAACATCATAAGGGAAGCACATTCTTCTCTTATTGTTGGCCACTTTGGTGTAGGCAAGACGATGGCTAATTTGCAAAGGTATTGCTATTGGCCTAGAATGAATGAAAGTGTTTCACGTTATGTAAGAGGATGTTCTTTATGTGCTACAAGTAAGCCTAGCAACATAAAGTTAGGATTGTATACTCCACTTCCGGATCCTTCCCGTCCTTGGGAAAGCATTTCCATGGACTTTGTAGGAGGATTTCCTATGTCAAAAAATAATCATGATTATCTTTATGTTGTGGTTGATCGTTTCAACAAAATGTGTATTTTGATGCCTTGTAAGAAGCAGGTTACAACTGAACAAACGACACAAATGTTCTTTCAACATGTATGGGTACATTTTGGGTTTCCCAAATCCATTATTTCTGATTGAGATTCTCAATTTATTGGGAACTTTTGGTCAAGCTTATGGGCACTCAGGGACACCAAGTTGAAAAAGAGCACAACTTTCCACCCAAAAACTAATGGTCAAACATAAGTGGTAAATAGAACAGTAGTACATATTCTTCGTGGTTATTGTAGCAAACATCCTAAGCTTTGGGATGAACACCTACACTACATTCAACATGCTTACAACTGGGCTAAGCATTCATCGACTCAAACATCTCCATTTGAGGCATGTTTTGGTTATTTGCCAAAATCTCTTTTAGATTTTATCTTTGGGAAGGATAGTGATATTGATGGTCATTATGACATTGATAGAACAAAGAAGTTCATTGAACAAATTCAATTGGTGCATCAAATGGTACAAGAACAGTTGGAAAAGAGCCAAGCCAAGTACAATACAAGACATGCCAAGCATCGTGTTGATCACAGTTTCTAAGTTGGAGATGAATTTTGGCTTTACATTAGCAAAGAGAAACTTAAAGGAGAAGGTAAAAAGATGAAACCAATCAGATATGGACCTTCTAAGATTCTTGAAAAAATTGGTAACAATGCCTTCCGTTTGGATTTGCCTCCTTCTATGCAAATGTATGCAGTTGTTGATGTTGAGAATTTGAGATTGTATGAGCCTCCTTTGATTGATGATCAGGGAGAGTATGTTTAGATTCCTTCAATAGATGACTTCTCGCCATAATATCTTTAAAAATTGCACGAGGATACAATCCCTGACAGAAAGATAAGAACTTCAAAATGAGGGAATGTGGAATACCTTTGTGTTGGTCTCAAAGGCACAAATCCAAGCAAATCTAAATGGATTGAGGTTGGAAAGGTGAGGGAAATGTACCCTCATCTCAGATTGACTGAAAATAGTCTTTTGGAGGTCCAAAAACTTCCCAATGGGGAGGAGTGATCTAGGGGATTAGAAAAATGCTAAAAAATCAAAGTGTTAGAAATTGCTTGAAAATAACTTCATTGCGTAGATATCGTCCTCACAATCCCAACGCAGCTTGAACAGGCTCAAACGAAGTTCATATGAGGGAGATATCGCGTTCTGTCCATTTTCCCAAACACGTAAAATTTTGCTGACTATATAGTCCGTACAGTCCATACAGGTTGATGTGGCAGTTGACTGTACAGTTCGTACGACTGTACAACTGACATGGCAAGCCTACTGGGTAGAGGGTGATGTGGCAAGATGACTATGTATTGGTTGACCTGGACCAATCCGTGGTTGACACGTGGCATGTTCACGGGTAAATGAAAGGGTGCCACATGGAACCCCCTTATTGTTTGGTAAAATTTTGGGTTTGGCTCCATGGAGGTCGAACTTGTGACCTATGGAAAGGGGCAAGTCTTCGCGTAGGCCAGGTCACCAGCCCACCTACAAGGTGGTTCTTAACCCTATAGTGCATAACTTGTATTTAAATTTGAACAATGGTTACGTTGGGCGGAAAAAAGGGCTGGGGCTAAGCCCCAACCCTTGGTCACACAATACTACACTACACCATATGACCATGAGCGTAGTGAATATGGAGTACTAGCCGGCGAGTGCGGATAGTTAGCTCAATGCCCTGGCCACATGACCCATATGGCCGATACTTCCGACGGTTAAGGAACTAATCTAGCTAAAGGTGTGCCATTTTAACCCACTCAGTGGGAATCACGCCGGGGCTAGGTTTGAACGCGCGTGAGTTAGGTTTGGTCAGAGGGGGTGCGTTTTGGAGAGCAGAGACAACATGTTATTGGGGAAAACTTCCAGGAAGTGTATTTTCTTAAATTTTTGGCCAAACCAGGTGTAGAAAGAACCCAACTAGGGTTTTTTAGACATTCTGGAGCCATCCATTTTGCATTCTGAGCATCGTAAAACACTTTTTTTAACACTTTTAACATATAATGAAAATGATCCATTGGAAGCTAGACCGGGAGATGTAGCCCAAGAGAGGGGTGAACTCCTTTATGATTTTGTTGTGTTATGTGCTTACTTTTGATGGCTGTTTATTACTCTTTATGCTGCTAATTTTAAGTAAAAACTCAAAATTTTTTAGGTGCTTGCAACTTGATCCAATTGCCCAAGACACATACATTTTACACTTGCAAAATTTGTATGCACAAACCTTTTTCATTTTCAGATCATCCTCAGCAGTAAAAAACATGATAATAACATTGTAAAATTAGAAGTCATATTTTGATCCAGATGGATCTCGGTGGCCATCCACATTTTCCATTGAATGACTATTTTGATCCTGTGGTTTTGATAAACCATGATATTTACCCTTTTGATGGGCAATGGAATGTAATTTCATATTCATTGGTTAATTACATGCATCATGTAATGATTTCCTAGTGGTCTTATCTACATGCCTACAACATAAAGCGTTAATGCACCATATCCCATTAGAGCTATGCAGTCAAAGCGCTTATGCTAAGTAATCTTTGGGATGGTTGATAGAAAGTCCTCTTGTTTTACATGCCTATGGCATTTTATAAACTTAGTCTAATTTATCCCATGATCATGATTTGTTCTCCTCTCACTCTCTCATATATAATTGGGAGAAGGAGGACCTTTAAGCAGGAAATGGAGTGCATGTAAAGCTTCAGAAGATAGGCATTAACAATATCTCTTTATTTTTTCGAGATAGGCTACCCCGATACCTTGATTTGTGTTTTGTTTTTCTCTCTTTTTCATTAATAGAATTGGTTTTCACTACATATTTGAGTGTTCTCCATTATTATCTTTGTGTATTTTACTATATGTGGACATATTTTTGTCTTCATGTCCTTTTCAAAATAATGCAGTTGTTTATTAGAGCAAGCTACTCCTTAGCCGTTTCTGAAGTCCCAGCGAGGTTTCAGTATAGAGAGTTGGGTCTCGAGCTGGTTTATCTTGAGGAAATTGCCATGACCCAAAGAGACCTCCCATGGCCGAGGAAGAAAGAGAGAGATGACAAAGTAGGGAGATCCTTTCAAGGGCGTTGCCGAGGAAGCCCTCGTGCAATGCAGAGGAGGCTTGATGATGGACAACTTTTCTCAGTTCCTTCAAAGATTACCGATGGCAATGATTGAGGAATCTTCAAAAAAAATCCATTTGGAAGTCACGACACCCTTCAAGGTACAAGTCAATTTTGATATCCCTTATTTGAAGGTCGGATAGATGTAGATACTTCTCTAGAAAAATGGTTGAATTGCTAGAAGGTTATTAATCTGTCAAAAAATTTCGACAGTGACGGTGAAGATATCACGTTTGTGCTCCTTAAATCCCTTCCCATGTCATATCTTGCTTGGTGGGAAGGTTATATATCACCTTCGCGCTCCTTAAATCCCTTCCCCATGTCATATCTTGGTGGGAAGGTTATTGGGAGAGGTACACCGCGGATGAATCTATTTGGGAGAGAACCCACTTGGGAGGCCTTTGTAGATTCCCTAAAGGAGGAGTTCTACTTTGTCGAAAACTATGATGAAAAATACATGAGATGGACAACTTTGCGTTAGAAAAGAGACCAGACGGTGCCGGAGTACACCAACATCTTTCATACCTTGCACTCAAAGTTGGGTATCGAAGAGTCCGAGCGACACCTAGTTTTGAAGTACCGCAGTGGTCTACACAGGTACATCCAAACAAAGATGAATTTCTTGGACATCTCCTCACTAGGAGTTTCTTATCGATTTGCAATCAAAATTGAGCATAAATTCAAGCAACAAAGTAAGTGGGAGAAGCATGGAAAAGGAAACTCTAACTCACATAATGAAGGACAGAGAAAATAAGGCCAACCTTAAGAGAGACAGTCCCAGATGCAGGAAAATAAGGGTAATGGGAAGTCTAAGAAAGACACCGGAAAGTGGTGTGAGTTCCACAACAACCCTTGACACAACACTGATGAATGTCGCTCAATACAGTCATTGGTGGCCAAGCTCAAAGACAAAGAGTCTAACCCTGAATTAGACCCTGATTCAAAAAATAATAAAAGGAGATAGATCATTGATGTAGAACCCACTATTACTCTTACAAGTGCAACAATCCAACCAAAAGAGGATCTCGAGGAGGGGGAGCGACTCTTTCATTCACAGATGTGGGTGAAGGGGACCCCACTGCATTTTATTGTTGATAGTGGAAGCCAAACAAACATCATCTCAGTAGAGGTTGTCAAGTAGTTGGATTTTTCAAGAACACCACACCCGCATCCATACAACATTGGGTAGCTTTTCCGGGGTCAAGATATTTGTGTCAGCCAACAATGTCGCCTATCCTACAACATCAATACCTTCAAGGATAAGTTGTTGTGTGATGTTTCCCCATTGGAAGTTTGTGATGTTATATTATGCCAACCATATATGTGGAGGCATCATGATGTTGATGAGTCTTGAACCCGTAGCATCATTGTTACTCTGGGGGTCAACTGTATAGGATACTAGAGGTAGTTCCGACTATTGTCCCACCAAAACAATGCCACAAAGTAATCTCTCGTATTGCAAATTTTAGCCTCTTCAAATTATGATCATAAGGTGAACAAAAGGACACTGCAACCACTATAGTCTCATCCCAAGACCTTTCTATCCAACGAAAGTAGATCGACAAGATTTTAGAAGAGTACCAAGATGTTCTTGCTGCACCTACAGGGGTGCCTCCACACTACCCATTCAAGCAAGGTTATAAAAGAACCCTTCATACTATTCATGCCACATATTCACCAACAGAGTCCTCCCACACTCAGGTAGATCATGCATCTAGATTGGATGAACGGATCCAACCCCTCCAACAACAGGTTCATGACAGCCTTCAACAAGATAAGCATGACAACTTCTTCAACAAGGCAAGCAACGCACCAAGCTTTAGATGTAGTAGAAGTCTCCATGTCTCCCAAGGGAACTTAACACAATGGGGACCATTACTTCATAAGGGGGGATGAATGATCGAGATGTATCTCGGTGGCCATCCACATTTTCCACTGAATCACCATTTTGATCCTATGGTTTTGATAAACCATGATATTTACCCTTTTGATGGGCAATGGAATGTAATGTCATCTTCATTGGTTAATTACATACATCATGTAATGATTTCCTAGTGGTATTATGTACATGCCTACAACATAGCGTTAATTCATGAATCCCAGTAGAACTCCCCAGTTAAGTGGGCTTAGGCGAAAGTAGTTTTGGGATGGGTGGCCGCCCGGGAAGTCCTAGTGTTTTACATGCCTATGGAATTTTATAAACTTAGTCTAATTTATCCCACATGCATCATGGGAATTGTTCTCCTCTCACTCTCTCATATATAATTTAGGTGAAGGAGGCCCTTTAAGCATGCAATGGAGTGTGATGTAAAGCTTGTTGGGAAAGAAGCATAATC
>SNQJ01S0028615.1:118750-131474 GCA_010110895.2 Picea sitchensis | reverse complement strand
AGTTGATGATGTTGGTACATATTGATGATTCATAGTTGATGAGTAGTTGAAACATGATTGGAACATACTTGGTACATGGTTGGATGCACTTTTTTATGGTACAGGTTGATTACAGGTTGGTGAATGGTTGATGCACTTGTTTATGGTACAGGTTGATTACAGGTTGATGCATGGTTTAGATTTATTGGTACAGGTTTAAAATGGTATAACTCACAGTGATAGTGTGACAGTGGTTCCATCATTCTACTTCTACTTCAGGGTGGCAAGACGGGGCAAGGACAGGTGGTTGTAGCCACCTTTCGGTTGTAGCCGGAGAACATTGGGGGTTGTAGCCTCCTTCTGGTTGTAGCTAGAGATTTCAGGAGTTGGAGCTTCCCTCAGGCTGTAGCCTGAGAAACTAGGGGGTTGGAGCCTCCTTCCAGTTGCAGCTAGAAAACAAAGGAAGTTGGTGCTTCCAATGAATCTAATTCTTCAAGACATATAAGAAAAAGCATTTCGTGGTTTTCTCCCGAGTTGGGTTTCCATGTAAAACACTGGTGTACTGTGTATGTGTGTGATTGTTTATTTATTACTTCTCATTATTGGATAATAATTCTACATTGATATAACATTTGAAGAAAAGTATTATAATTACGTTATTACTAATTCATCCCCCCTCTCAATAATCCAACACTTCCTCCTCCTCGATCGCCCCCCGTCTCGTCCGATATATATCTCCCTATCTCCCTCTAAGTACTACCTATTTATATTCTTGGCTCATCAACCATTACAGTAAATTACAAAAATCCTAACCCTAGCATTGTTAGGTCTTCCTTTCATTCTCGCCTCACCTGCTTCACTTACACGTGCTGCTTTTTTTTCCATCTGTTCTTTTCTCGTTACATGCTTCTGTTCCCAAAATAACCTTTTCTCCTAACTAGGCCCACATCCAACAGGGATGGGAGAAGTAGGAAGTAGGAAGTGATGATGCTGATGTTGTGGCTTGATAGTAGTGGAAAATTTTAATCTTCAAGGGAAACCAAATAAAAAAGGAATGATCTTCAACATCCAATTATTCTAAACTGGGAAGGTGAAAATGCATAGACATACCATGGTACTGATGAATGAGCACAATAAATACTAGGTATTTTGAAAGGATTCATTTGCAAAAAGTATGTGGGAAACGTGGTGATGGATATTTATTTCTAGGGTATTGGCCTTCTCTTTATCTTCAAATTAATTCTCCATTTGTCTTGTTCTTCGATCCATCTACAACTTTGATGAAAAATTTGGGGTAGTAGTGAAACAATAAAGCAAGAGTAGCAACATCATGTAATATTACTATAACAACAACATGTAGCAGCATGTAGTGACACTATAATAGTATCATTATAGAAAATGATAGGCTCATAAATGGATGTGAAGGATTTCAGGAGGGTATGCCCCTTTTTGCATGGAATTTTGTCTTCAATAATCACTTGTGCATGAGTTGACTTCCTTAGTTTTCCTGGGATCTGCAAAAACTTAGCACTTACCTACAATAAAATGTGAGATCATGGAATAAGAGAGATGATCGATATCTCTTCATCCAATAAATATGAAAAAAAATGACATATATCTCTGTTAAAACAAATCCTAGGTAGAATAAGTAAAGTAAAATTCACCTTTTACCCATTGAGGAGCGCTGGCTAGCTAGACTACCCAGTGGTATTTTTTTGATAAAATATTTGTTCAATGCCCGATAGGAGTTATTCCAAATCCAAATGAAATTAAATTCATAGGGCTATCTCAATTAGAGACAATTTTTAAAATTTGCATAAGATGCTATGCCAAATCTTCTTAAGAACAACCTGCAAGACAAAGTTGTTTTCGAATTCCCACATAGACCATCCGTTACTATTTTAAATATAACTTTTTCATTTAATGATGGATCAACATGATTCAAATTGGATATGAAACAATACTCATGTGTGTATTCCTAGTATAATTAGGTTTTGAAGACAATAAGAATCGATGGGTCAAATATGCTAGTGAACAACTTATGAAACAAAGTTTTAGGGGTGTAGATTTAAGAAAAACAACTAGTATTTTAGGCATAAATTTCTCATACGATATATAAATGAAGTGATTCCAATTGAATTATAAGTTATATTTATAATATTATACCTTAGAAACATATTTGAAGGAAATATCCATCAGGTCTCCCCCCAAAAAACTATCCCAACTCTATCCCTAAATTTCCTGTGTGACACCTAGTGTGTATTTTGGTCACAATTTCTCCATTTGATATCCAAATTTAAAAATTCAATATGGGTTAGGAAATAGATTTCAAGGTCTACTTTGGATTTAAATAATTTTTAAAAATGATCCCATATGATCCCTCAAAACAAGAATTTCCCAACTTTATTCTTAGTAAAATTGTAAATACCCAGATTTTGCGTTATGACTGATACAATATTTGTAGCAAATGAGAAACATATACACCCAAAATAAAGAAGAAAAGGGAGATAAATTCTTTAGTTCAAAAAATGCGGTAATGAGAGAGAGACAAAGAGACTCTAACATAACCACCATGGGAATTTGAGAGAATCCACAGAGTGTCTCATTATCCATGAAATAAATTCCACATTTTGTTTATGAAATTCAGATTCTTGTATGATGAGGTATATCAAAATTTGAATGACGACTACAACCATCATCAAGTTATTGACCAATCATGTATTTTTCATAATTATGAAGACCAAAGAGATAATGTATGGGCAAAAGTAATTAATGATGAAAATAAAAGTTCAATAGGTAGAATGGAAGGGAACAAAGACAATAGAAAAAATGATGCCATGAAGAAGATGAGGAAGAGAAATGATGCAAGAGACAAGAGGGGAGGAAAGATAAAGTGGAGAATATGTAAAGAGTGAAAATAATAAAATACTAAACATGGACGGACTAGGAAGAATATGAAACCAAGAATCCAATCAATCCATGAAATTATACATCATGATAGAAATAATGGAAATTAACCATACATGATCATCAAGCTTGAAGGCTTCTACTTCCCCTTGCACTTTCTTCAGTAAAATTCTCATTCACCAATGCCTTCTTCCTCTTGCCAATTTCCTCAAGAATACAGATCGATCCTTTATCACTTACTCTGCTTGGTCTTCATGCTGAAAAGAGTAGTTATCACTGGGCGAGTTGGCTTATAGCATTGTTGTCCTCTCTCGCTGTCTATTGTACCACTTGATCAATATTTTTGGTTCATCCATCACTGTCCCAACTGGTGTAACAACAACAAAAAATAGTGACATAAATCCACTATACTCGGAGTTGTGTTAATGGTCAACCATTGGTGTCGCAACAACATTCAACTGTCAGTGTTGCAACATCACAACTAGTGTTGCAGCAATGCAACTAGTGTTGCAACAATCATGGTAGCACATGTAACCTGCTAGCTGAGTTGCAAAATATATTAGTATGATAACCAACTCTTACTACACTAAGTGTTTTGGGGATTCTTTCCTTTTATTATACAATCCTAAAAATGAAAACACACCTCACAAGATGGAAGGAAACATGTGCTAGAAAACATTCTAAATGCACACTTATCAAAAAAACAAAAAAAATGAAATTGATACTAGAAAGAATATTGCACCATTCATAGTTCCCCGACAATGACACCAAAAATAACGTATCTTTTTAATCGCCTCCCTAATTTCTCAAGGAGATATTTAGAAATAATGTGCATTTAATTATCAATCCGCGGCTCGTATGGAACTTGTGAAGTGTCATGCAATGTATATGCATGGAAAATTATTCTTTCTATGTGTTGTAGTCATAGTGTCAATGATTACTTTTTCTAGGAGATTATAGACAATTCACAATTGGAAAGGTTCTACAAACTACAAGAAACAAAATTCACACATGTTGGAAGGAAAGTGAGCTAAACTAATTCAACTGGCCTGGAATCCCTCACAACTATGGCCCCGAATGAATGTGATTGAAATCAAAACTAAAATAATTCAGCCATCCTGGAAGCCCTCATGACTGTGACCTTGGTATGGATGTAATTCAAATCACAAGTCGGCTTGAAATCCCTCACGGATGCGACCCTGGTTTGAATGTAATTGAAATTGTAGCTAAACTATTTAACTAATTCAACTGGCCAACTAACTAATCCTTTCCAAGATAATCCTTGTCATTACTTCAAACAACGATTATAATCATTTCCTTAAGCACATAACTAAATACAATCAATTTCATGAATGAATAAATAAATATAATCCCTCCTAAATAATTAACAATATAAATGAATTGAATCACATGACAGACAATTGACAAGTTGCATAATTAAATTACACGCCAAAAAATTAAGGAAAACTATCTAAGCTACACAACACTCTGTTCTATTGGAGTGGGCCCTGCCTCCATAGAATAGAGTGATGATATTAATCTATATCAGCACACACGACATTACAATTAATTAAATAAATCAACACTCATAGCACTACAATTAATTAAATGAATCAATCAAGAACATAATAAATTTAAAAAAATGAATTAATCATAAATTAGAAATGAGAAATTGAAAAACTTGTTCCATTACAAATCAGACTTGTGCTCTAAGATTCCTCCTCCCTCTTGCAGAGGTGAATGGCTCTTTTTATAGATGAAATTCATACAAAGGAATTGTTACAACAACAAAATCCTTGAATGGGAAATTACCCAACTATTTCTTGTTTAAGAAATAACTGGTTGTGGTCTCTTAGCTTGATGATAGAAGGATGAATGTCGATCTATGTCCAAATCTATCTCCTGAAGTGATTGCTCCATTTGGAAAGTTTAGAAAGTGACTACAATAGTAAATTTGGGAAATTTTCCTTCAAAGAACTGCCCGTACCGTCCACCTCATGCATTTTCTAGGGAAATTGTTTGAGAATCACTTAATTGGGCATGTTCTGAACACAAGCCATGTTGTGGAATTTTTTAATTGGTCCCCATTGCTCCAAAATATTCATATGAAAATCACTTTCTTATTTGGAAGCCTTTAATTTTGGGTGTAGCATTAATCATGAGATGTAGCTTCCCAATTGCATTTGGAATAATATATTTCATCATTTATTACCTTCCCCAAATATCTTGGCCCCATAATGTTCATATTTTTTTTTCTTTGACGGAGTTGCAAAACATATGGTCCTTCGATTGGTATTGCGAAAATAGGCCTTCAGTGACGGATTTGCACTAGAGGTGTTGCATAAACATGTTCCAAAGGTGTTGCAGTAGTTGTGGCAACGCTTGGAGTCTGCATTACATTAAGTCTCACGTGCCTGTTCACTAAAAATATTAGGTATCCCATTCGTATATTTTCGGTTATAGGAGCAACAACAATGATAACTGGTTCTACAACAATCAACAAACTAACCAATTTTTCAAAGATAAATGAAAATATAATCTTTCTCTAATGTTTAATCACAAATTCATGTAAAGTACTAAATAAATGTAATGGAAACACATTAATTCTAAATCCCGCACAATGATGGATTGATACAAGGTCTAGGTAAGAGGAAAGGGATTAAAGGTAAGAAAAATATGGTATAAAAATGCCATTTATGGAGCCCGTCAATAAGGTTCCCACATTATTTTTCAAATAGTTCCAGTCGATTAGTCAACTAAAAAATAAGACAACATAGTTCCATTCGATTGTCAACCAGACATCAATCATATCAACAAAGTAATATTTATCCATAAATAAAATAGTCTTTTTCAAAGAAGGATCTCAAAGGAATTTAAAAATAATCAAATATGTGCTTGCGTGACACATAAAATTTCTTAGCCGTCATCTCTGTCGACATCGTTTGTATTTGACAATTGAAACTTCTATATAACTACATAATAGTCTATTACAATGATTCAACATAGCCTATACATACCCAACACTCCATCATCAAACTCAATTCAATCAGTCTTAACAACAAGTCCTAGTCGATCAACAACTAGACATCTCAAGTTGGGTTTACTTCATCAAAACAATAATAAAATAATTATCATCAATAACATCCTCACTAAAATTCTACCAAGGGAGAAATACATATTTCCATAAGACCTAAATTAAGTTATAAACAAAGAACACAACTATCAAAAACCAATAGTGACAACATCTCCAATTGAAACTCAATTGACTAATACCTCTAGTTTAACCTCAGTTGACTACTCCCGTCAATCAATAACAAGAACGAAGATAAGTGTCGTAATATATAACATATGATATACATATGTAAGAAATCCTCAAACACCTATGCAAATTATTCAATGACCATTCATTAGTCCAACCAAAAAAACCCTGGTTGTTGGCACTAGTCCAAAATTTGATCTTTCATGCCTCGTTTTCAAAGACTTGAAAGAATAATTGTCACTATTCCAAGAATTTCAATCCTTGGACCAATTCCTTTGATCTTTCTAGTGAGGATTTCTATATGGAAATGAATTTTGTTTTGACTAAATAAAAGGTGCAATCTTAGGTTCCTACTCAACTAAAGGTCCAGGATAACCTTGCACATCAATAACAATGTCATCTACAACAACAATTTCAAATTCTAGAATATTATGATCAACCAAGTCTTTAGTTTTCTTTGAAAAATCATTAGTAGTTGGTTTCCTTTCCTACAACTTAGTTAGATGAATTTCACCTGTAGCAAACAACACCTTGTAGTCATCGTAAAGACTCTCCTTTTTGTTAGTGAATTCTAATCATATTTAAGAGTCATTGCTCTAGGAAATCTTATCTTATGAATAATGGAAACAATAATACATTATCCACTCGTCCCAAGTCCACATTTGGTTAGCCCATTTTACTTAATAGTGGGGGTCCAACACTTGTAGTATGTTTTTCAAAAATAGGAGAAAACATGTTTTTCAAAAATAGGAGAAAACACAATTTTAGTAGCCAACAAGGTACGAAAGGTGCCAAAACATCAATATCAACCTTTTGACAATCAACAAGGCTACAAGCAAGAGAATCAAATGTAGAAGAAGTAATCAAAGAGCTTGTAATGTCAACATCATCACGCTTCTTTATAGTAGTCTGCAATCAACTTACTTCTAGTCCAAGACCCTATGTGCAATCTTACAGTCCCTTGCTGGTATAATCCTTTTAGTCATTTGCAGAAACAAGAGATCATAGTATTTCTTCAGATCCTGGTATTCATCAATTAACCAAACATTGCTCTTGAAGAGTGGTAGCTTCTTCATGACGTTCATCAACAAAGGCTTGCAAATAGACAACCTTGTTCTCCAGTAGGGTGTTGTATGTCTTTAGCCTATTGGTATTCTCCTTAAAATGAGTAATATATGTATGAGAGATGTTTTTAAAACCCTCCTTGAAATCATCAAATAAATTTGTTTTATTACCAAATTCATCAATGAGGTTCAAAAAGACATGTTTCAACTTTATTTCCAATACATTAATCTTTCTAAAATTTTCATTATATCTATGCAAGATGGTAGTTTGTAAGAGGGAATATTCATCCTCCAAATGGGTATGGGATATATCTAGCTTATATTTCAATCTTCCATTCTCTGTTCATAATAGGAAATAGTAGTTTGTAAGGAAACAACTTCTTCTCAAAGTTGATCATGACTTTCTTGCAAAGAAATAACTTTCTTTTCAAGAATTTCCTAAAGTTTTCATAGAATCGATTCTTCATCTTCATCAAAAGTACCCATCTTCAAATAGGCTTCAAAATGTGAACATAGTTAAGGAAATTCAATTGTCTCAATTTGTTGGTTGATTCTCAACTTAGTTAAAAAGGATCTCTTCAATTGTCAATTGATATAGTTAGAAAACATTAGTACTCCAACAAATTCCATATATCCAAGGAGATGTTATCCTCTAATAGTGATATGTTTTTTACCAATCTTCCTTCTCTAATCAGTTGAGCAATGTAGATAATAGCAACAATAGAATCTACTTCCAATGCTTAATGAGCTAAAAAACCATATATAAGAACAATATATCCTTCCAAAGTGAGAATGCGACCAAGAAGAAATAAAAATATGGTTCATTCTTCTACAATATGGGTATTCCCTAATCTAACCTTAATGTGCTTTGAACAACATCTAGAGAAACAACAATAAAATGATGCAACAATATCTTCAAGCCAAAAATAGTACAACCTTGGTCTCTTGCTTACAAACCAAATAAGTCTACCAACCTATCTATGGTATGCAATAAATAAAGTGCCTTAAAACACAATAGAATCGAGCTAAACTTAAATGTGAGAACCGACCCATTGCTATGTCTAGTAGATTTTTTGTGTTACACTTAGTTGGTTATTCAAATGATGGGAAAATCACTTCATTGGACACACACTCACACAAGGCTATGCTTTAATAGGTCAATCAATTCTTAAGTTGAAAAACTTAGCCACCATTTATTTTATTGCACATTTGAGATCAAGGAGATGCCAACGATTCAGTCTTCAATTAACCAAATAAGCCACACAACTCCACGTTCTGATGCAACAAGCTACAACATAAAATAATAGACATGAAAAAATAGATTCCAAGAGAAGCAGTGGTGTCAATAGACACTATGATGACTTAAGCACAATGACCATAGCTCCAGGAGTAAATGATGCTATGATACGTAAGATATACTGATCTAAGAGATCATCTATATATAGGTTTGGGTGGGTGATTGAACCCTCAATGTATGCGATCACACACCCCATAATTGTCCATCAAAAGTGGATTTGAAATGATGAACCAGACATGGTCAACTACATGCACCCAATTGGTGGTTAGTTGGGTCCATTCCTTGGTTGACTCCCTTAATGGCCAACTCTCTCTTCATGGTCATCTACACATTTTGACAAGGTGAGGTTACACCAAGAAGAATCAATTACAACACATAGGTGCACGCACGTATATGCACACATGCGCGCGCGCACACACACACACACACACACAAGGTTTCATGTATTTGTAACAAAATATGGGGTTTTAAGAGATATATGTCACCAATGCTCTTTAAACCTAAAAACACACTAGTGCATCGTTTTAGGTATAAATATTTTGTATTCAAATAGCAATTTTAAAAAATAATTAACAAAATATTATTGGTACATTTTATATATCCACCATTGTAGGCCTAGTTTTCACCACATACATGGGAACTGATGTTAGTTTCACACATTTCTAACAAAATATCAGTTTAAAAAATAATTAAAAAAGTATTATTGGTGCTCCACATACCTACAAATGCATTAGTGCTTTGAAACATATGGAACCCTGAATTAGGTTTAAATATTTTGAATTAAAATATTGATTTAAAAAAATAATAACAAATATTACCAGTGTGTTACACATAATCGAAGTTGTCAATTGGTGCTTTAACAAAAAAATCACATTGGTGCACATAGAATACATGTGCACCACATTTTTTTGTAAGCGCTTGTGATAAAATATAACTTATAAAAAAATAGCACTGGTGTGTCAGATACCTACACATACACTAATGCATTAGGATATCATTGGGAGAACTACACTCGATTAATTTTTATCTTTTTACCAACCCTTGATTTTATTTGTAACTTTATTTAGTGCTTCAAAGCAATCAAGCACTAGTGCTTATTATCCACTTATCACTACCCCATTGTGTGGTCCTACAATATTGTTGGAGTACTCAATTCCTTTGCTTCCACAATGGAGTTGGAATTTTACAAATGACACTGAATTTTTATTTTTTCTCTACATGACAACCATGCGTCTCCTAAGAAGAGACCAAGTAAGTTTATTGTTATCCTATAATTACATCTTTAGCAGTTTAAAATTTAAAATCTGGCTTTAATTTTAGTGTTTTCGCAATTTTTTTTTTTTTTATGTTGTGCCTCTTATGTATTTGGTTCACTGTTGAGTTAAATTTTATACATTGAAGTTTCTTGTGCTCGTTGGTATCCTTTTAAATATAAGGATGCACTATCACAATGCTCCAACAAATATTAATGCACTACTTAGTTAAATTTAATAAATTGATTTTTTTCGTGCTTCTTTATGCATTATTAAATGTACTAATGCACTGTTCCCTGTGCTCCATTACATCTTAAGCTCACTAATAAGTTAAAATTAATAAAACAATTCCTACACCCATTGGTGCACTATTAATTTTTAGGATGCATCATTTGGTAGTGCTCTAATATATAAAAAAATATTGTTGAGCTAAATTTACCAAATAAAATTTTCCCATGCATTTTTTGGTGTTTTTCAGAGTACTATAAGGCAGTTTGAGTAGTGTGTTATTTGGTTGGAGTTCACCAAAGACATGGAGATACTAAAAAGGGCTTCTGAGCCTACAAAAAAACTACAACATGGGTGTCAAAAAGGCCAATAAAGTACTAACTAGGACACCCATGAAGAGGTAAGATCTATCATCTGTAAACGATACCTTTATAGTAGCTTGAAGGTATAATGCCATGAAAGAATGGGGATTGAACCTATGGAAGATATGTGATTGATACAAAAAAATGCATTATGCAGGTGGAATGAAACCTATCCTATATTCCAGTAAAGAAAACAATACTTGTTGAAGAGTCAAAAAATTTATGACATAAGTAGCAACATATATTTAGAGGGAGTACCATAGGTAATGGCTAGAAAAAATATTGAGAAGAATATATGAAGCTTCAACGGAAAGTCATGGCGGGACTAAACAAGACTCCTGAGCCTATGAAATTATTTCATCATGGACTCCAAACTACGAACAATGTTCTAACTAGAGCACCTATGAACGGTAGGCTCTACCACATGAATTACGACACTTCTAAACAACATAGAATGTTTTGTGTTGCAACTCAGTGGAGTCGATCCTAAGGAAAAATGAAATAAGAAACCGATAATGGAAAAAATCATGGAGGGGAAAATATAACCTATATTCCACTTTCAAGATCATTACCTATCATAATGGATCAACATAATGAAAGGTACCAAAGAAAACATTTCCAAAGTCTTGTATATAATACCAACAACACTCATCCAGAAGTTAATAAGTCCAATATATAAACCTATGATAATAACATGTGCTATGGAATATAAAACTTGAAAACAAAAAACCCTAAAAGTAAAATATGTATAGAGGACCGCACAACCTTGTGACTTATGCATAGTAGTGCTTCAAGTAGAGCCCATTGCTAGGATCAGGCCAAGGGATTCTTTGGTAACCAAATTGTAAATATTCTAGCTCAGGAAGAGGTTGAAAATCCATAATCATAGGTTCAAGGATATCATCATCCGAAGACAATTCAAAATCCAAGAAATTGGGACTCGAAGACTCACCAACACCAGGGCTCAAGGTCTCACAAACAGTAATATAAGACTCAAGGGAAAATGCCAGATCACTCAGGCCAATAGGGAGAAGCAAGGGCTCCCATGCCCCCATTGGATAAAACACCTGATCAATTGCCAAGACCTTGTCTCGAGAAGGAAAACATAACTATAAAGGATATTTCTTAGGAGCAATTGAGCATCAAGGATAAGATGCCACATAATTCACCTTTGGCAAGGAAGATTCTACTTAAACACTAGGAACATACAAAGGGGAACCCTGAGGTAAATCTAAACTAGGATGGTGCTTATTAGACTAAATATGATCAATAGCGACAATGATTTCATTGTGAGGAAAATGCATCACACCAAAATGTGTAGACACCACAAAATTCATAGCATAAACATAATCACACCAAAGAAGCATATTGAAGTCTAAAGGGCCTGGAACCACTAATAGATCGACTAGGACAATATTCCCACCTAGAGTAATAGGAAACTGAGGAAGGATCCCCAAACATTCACTAGGTCCTATGTCGAAAGCCAAAAAATCACTAGTAGCTGACACAAGCTTGGGAGAACCCAAAGCTTTCCAACCCGAGGAGGATAATGTTGGATTACTGAGAGGGGGGTGAATCAGTAATAGAGAAATTTAATCCTTTTTCACCATAAAATGCATGTGTTATATCAATGTAGCATTATCATCCAATAATTGCGGAGTAAATAAACAATGAAAAAATGAACAATCATACACATACAAAGTACACCAGTTTTTTTACGTGGAAACCCAAAGCGGGAGAAAACCACCAAATGCTTTTTCTTATATGTCTTGAAGAATTACATTCATTAGAGGCACCAACTTCCTTTTTTTTCTAGCTGCAACTGGAAGGAGGCTCCAACCCCCTAGTTTCTCAAAATACAACTTAACGGAAGCTCCAACTCCCCAATTCTCTGGCTACAACCAGAAGGAGGATACAACCCCCTATGTTCTCTGGCTACAAATGGAAGGTGTCTACGACCACCTGTCCTTGCCTTGTCCAACCGCCCTAACGTATAAGTAGAATGATGGAACCACTGTCACACTATCACTGTGATATATACTGTCGTAAACCTATACCAATCAACCTACACCAAACAAATTGTACTAATAACCTGAACCATACATCAACATGTACCTCAACTTGTAATCAACCTGTACCATAAACATGTGCATCAACCATGCACCAACCTATAATCAACCTGTACAAATAAACTATAACAACAGCCTATCCAAACAACCTATCACAACAACCTGTCTCATCAATCTTATCAACCAAATCAGATCTACTCACCAAGAACAATCACCAAGACAACTCTTAAATATGTGCATCAACCAAGCATAACACAACAACTCATAATCATCACCAAGATCAATATGTGATTCTAATAATATACC
>SNQJ01S0028615.1:88563-106373 GCA_010110895.2 Picea sitchensis | reverse complement strand
GGTTAAGATGGTTAAAAGGTAACCCCTTGAGGAAGCTACATGAAAGTATAAATAAGAGGCAAGGCTCTCTCATTTTAATCACACTTGAGAATATTGAATATCTATAGGTGACGGAGTTGACCAAAGGATATATAAGCCTAATTTCAGAGGGAAGGCAAAGTAAAAAAGGCCAAAATTCAAGATGGGATACATTCTTTTGATGATGCTTTCTAAGGTATGTTATTTATAGGTCACCTCACCATTTTCGCAATAAATGTTTTTATAGAATTATTCAGACCATGAAATTGGGAGACCATTGAGGAAACATATCCAAGTAGATGTGGTACAAATTGCAGCTTGTGGGTCATTGCATGTTTGGAGTTACACTCCGTGGAAAATAGGGTTTGTGGCTAGGCCTAAAACTAGTCTAAAAAAAATGTTTTGGGTAAAAACATTATAACTTCTTCATAACAGATCCAAATTAAGTAAGAAAAAATAT
Source organism: Picea sitchensis (assembly GCA_010110895.2). Taxonomy (NCBI): domain Eukaryota; kingdom Viridiplantae; phylum Streptophyta; class Pinopsida; order Pinales; family Pinaceae; genus Picea; species Picea sitchensis. The sequence continues at coordinate 105,895 of SNQJ01S0028615.1, read as the reverse complement.
GTTGGTTAGAGTATATTCTGTAGTATTCGGTGTACAATTTTCATATCCATACAAAAAATATTCTATGCAGGGCACGCTCTACATGTTCTCTCTCTAGAATAAGCCAAAATTCAACAAGGTATGCCATTTTTGCTATAACTCCTTTTATGAGAGGTTCCAAGTAGTGAAACCTGGAGGAATTGCATAAAAAACACTGAATTAAATTGTATACTATTTTCATATCTTTATTCATTACAAGTACATAGTTATGATTATTTCAAGTTAGGGTTGTTGACTAATCCAAAACTAGTCATGTGAGACTAAAGTAAAGTTTGACGAAAATGCTAGTCTCTTGTTGTCAAAGCTAAGGAATGTTTGTAGGTATGTGATCATATAAACTAGGTCTATTACAGAGTTACAAGTCAGATTTGGATGATGAAATTGATGAGGGCTTTTGGTTGAGGTACATGCTGGGTACATGGTTGAGACAAGTGGTTGATGAGTTGGCACATACATGAGGTGTATAGTTGATGATGTTGGTACATCTTGATGATGTATAGCTGATGATGTTGGCACATCTTGATGAGTCACAGTTGGATGCATAGCTGATACATGATTGGTACAATTTGGTACATGTTTGGAGGCACTTTGTTAGTAGTGCATTGTTGGACACATGGTTTATGGATGATGTAGCATACTTGTATTGGTATATTATTAGAAGCACATATTGATCTTGGATATGATTTCATGAGTTGTTGTGTTATTCTTGGTTGATGCACATCTTTGAGAGTTGTCTTGGTGATTGATATTCATGAGTAGATATGATTTGGTCGATAATATTAATGAGATAGGTTGTTTGGACAGGTTGTTGTGATAGGTTATTCGCAAAGGTTTGGTGCATGGTTGATGCACTCGTTGATGGTACAAGTTGGTGCATGGTTGATGCACTTGTTTATGGTACAGGTTGATTATAGGTTGAGGTACAGGTTGATCCATGGTTCAAGTTATTGGTACAATTTGTTTGGTGTAGGTTGATTGGTAAAGGTTTACAATAGTATATCTCACAGTGATAGTGTGACAGTGGTTTTGTCATTCTACTTATACGTCAGGGAGGTTGGACGAGGAAAAGACAGATGGTTGTAGCCGGAGAACATAGGGGGTTGTAGCCTCCTTTTGGTTGTATCCATAGAATTGGGGAGTTGGATCTTCCCTCAGGTTGTAACCTGAGAAACTAGGGGGTTGGAGCCTCCTTCCAGTTGCAGCTGGAAAACAAAGGAAGTTGGTTCTTCCAATGAATGTAATTCTTAAAGACATATAAGAAAACACATTCCATGGTTTTCTCCCGCTTTGGGTTTCCACGTAAAACATTGGTGTACTGTGTATGCGTGTGATTGCTCATTTGTTCATTATTTATTTACTCTACAACTATTGGATGATAATGCTACATTGATATAACAATTTCATTTTATGGTGAAAAGGGATTAAATTGCTCTATTACTGATTCACCCCCCCTCTTAGTAATCCAACAATAGTTATGAAATCAATTTATACATGTAATATATGAATTCAAATATGTAAATAAAATTAACATATATAAATAGATTGAACAATATTACAGAAATATGAAGGGAAATATAATTCTTTTATTGAAAACAATAGAAGTAGGTAGTTACAACCTGACTCAAACTATCAACACTACCTTGAAGCCAACCACCCAGGTTCCTATAATGGAACCTTCTAGCATCAACTCAACAACATGTTCTTCCTCAGATGATCCAAAAGGGATAGGGACACACCCTTTGGTCATATATGCAAGAGGAAGGAATGTTGGAAAAGAAGTTTCTAGATCAGGGGAATGCTACTCATAGGCTAAGGGAAAATATGGAATCTTGCAAATCATCAACATAACCTTGCACTAGGTTTTCTCCCCATCCATACCCCCAATATGTGATTATATACCATCCTCAAGGGGTTGAGGTGGTTGTATTCCATTGTGTATGGGCCAAGGGATGTTTAGGAATGAGCCCAACTGAAAACTCCACCCAAAAATGTAGAATACTTTTATTTTTTCATAAAATTGAGGGCATGCACAGTTTTTACACTGGAAAATAGTGCATGTACACAATTTGAAAATGGGTGAATCATGTATGGAAACAAAGTGTTATTTTTTATACGACATTGATGGATGAGAGTGGAATTTAAGTTTGCAAGCTAGGGAATGGACTAGGCCATATCACAAATGCAATTTTGGTGTGGAAATTTGTGGTATAACAACTTTTACTTAAGAGAAATGATGTGCTTACAAATATTACAACACATGGAGAATGATGCATTGCAATAAATTAGGTGCATTAATGAGTTTTACAAATTGTTTTGGAAAAAAAATCAAGTTTAATATTTAATGAATATTACAAATTGTAATTTAGTATATGATTTTATTTTATAGATATATGTGCCTAATGAATTTATATGTGATTCAAGGAGATCAACAACTATGATAACGAAAGGAGAAACAAAATCAATATGAGGTTGACATATATAACTTTGTACATGAGTGGGAGGCCTAAGAGAAGGACAAATATCTATACCCTTGTCCTATTATAGCTAAGACTCATCCCCTTTTGAGGGATGTTGGCCTCCTCAAGTTCTATAAGGAGGGTATCTCACTCAAGGGGAACTCATGCTTATAGATGCAGTTGATCTGTCATTGGGATCATGGAAAATGTGCTTTTAGGGTTGGTCTTGATTTGTAGTACCAACCTACAATGGATAAAAAAAAATTCATCACTGAGATGTTTAAGTTGGGGGTGGGGGGGAGGAGGATTTTCCATAATTACATGACCTACCACTCGGGATTACAAGAGAGATTTAGATGGAATATCTCTAGAGATATAATGAGTTCTAGTTAGTTGGGGGGAAATTGAGTTTACATTCTTTCGGTTCATAGGAGATTAAGTGCGTATCCCTTATGGTCACAACAATAGAACACCATTCCTCTGATGGGAAGTGTATTATTTTTCTTCTAATGCACTATGTAGATAATTTATTTTGCAGGCTTAGATTGATCAGGTGGTCTGCCATTTTTTTCACAACAATTTTTTTGTTGCTCTATAAATTGTTGTTGTAGCATGTTTGAAGGGAGACATGTCTTCCCTTTTTCTTTATATTTGTTTACTTTATTTTTGAAAGTTTGTTGATGACTCAACCAAAATTATACTACTTCTCTCCTAGGTTGATGAGTGATGTGCATATGCACATCATGTGAGGGTGAATGGCACTCAAGAGGGGCTAGTCGAAGTACCCATGTAAGCTGATGAATTTAGAGGTTTTAGATTTGTTAGTTAATTAGGATGATCTCGTCCTTGATATTATACAATATCCATATACAAGGATGGATTTTTAGGATGTAAAAAAATTCTATTGAGTCAAGGAATTCTAACATATGAGAGAGGTAATATTATTGTCATTTTTTTATTAATCTAGTTGCATATTTCTTTGTCTTATTTAATGCACATGTAATTGATTATAATGTTTTGTTTAAATTGTCTAATTTTTTTTTTCTACTATTTTTCATTTATTGGATTTTATTTTGGTTAGTATCCTCCCCAACATGATAAGGAGATGGCTGAGGTTTATTAGTTGGCTCATACATAGAGACCTAGAATTTCAAGCATGATAGATCACAAATTCTATCATTAGGTGGTAGATCCAATAGGTACATTGATGATTCACCATGGAGTGGTTCTAGTATGATATTGAGATATCATGTGGGAGCCTAATATTTCACAACTATATATGATCCCTTCCTCACTATATGATGTTATTGATGTGTCACATTGTCAGTTCCCTCAACCTACTTGAGGGATTGAGGGCTCGTTCGACATCTCCTCCTTGAGTAGGTAAAACACCATCTCCTTCTCAGTATCCTCCTCCAAAAATTTTCCCACCATATCCTCCCCCCTTATCCTCCTCCTCCTTCAACATATCCTCCTCTAGAAGGTCCACCACCATATACTTCCCCTCCTCCTTATCCACCTTCAACATATTCTCCTCTAGAAGGTCCACCACCATCTTCTTCCCCTCCTCCTCCACTTGCCCCACCAACTATGACACCTACACCACCAATTGTTTCATTTATTATTCATTATTGATGTTATAGATCCTACAGTCACATCGGACGATCTAAATCCTAGTGGAGAGATATATGAGACTCTACTTTCTACATTATGACCTAGTGGAGGCATTGATCACACCTCTAGTTTTGTTGGCATAGGAATTGATGCCTACGGTTCTAGCGGTGGACCTAAATACTAATATTTGAAATGTACAATGATTGTTGCAATGCATATTTGACATTTATATTTGACTTGAGACATATAATTAACATATATATTTGTTTTGATATTATCATTCATGTATATTATGACTTTTCATATCATGTTTATGTTAATGTTGTTTGACTTATATAATGTATTACGTGTGTGCTTTTTTTTTAACTGAAATATAAATTCCCATTCATTCAAAAGATGGTTATGTTGAATCTAGTGGTGATTAAATTCAATAGAGTTCAAAGATTTCACCAAAACTATACAGATTTCAATAGAATAACTATAGTTACTAATGCCTTCTCCAAATAGGAGTTCAACATATTTATATTAGTAGCCTACTTAGTATATTGAAACAAAATGAAAACAACTCAAAAACAAATCCAAAATTAGGAATAATTGGAAATTTCCTTGTGCTTCATGCCCCTCTCTTGAATGGGGGGAGCCTAGGTCTTTAATCTCCATAGGATTGTGATTTTGGTGAATTGTTTCATCTTCCATTAACCTTGCTTGAAGTGAATTCCCCGTGTCGTGGTTGTTGAAGGAAAAGGAGAGATATTCCATACGCTGAAAAAGAACCAATGAGAAGAGTCTATTGCACTCAACCTCCATTTAATCAATTCACTATTTATGAAGAAGAATAAGACTCATAATATTAGCATTGTGTGTGTCTCTAGCCTACTCAAGATTTGAAAATTTGGAGGAAATTAACATCAGAGCATTATTGTTGGCCTAATTTATATCTTTGTTCTTGCAGAGAACACGTCTAACTTATTTAATATCATTATTATCCATGATAGACCTAGCTATGCCTTCCATACTTATAAAACCAAGGAACAAACTAAATGGGCTAGATATGACAACTTGCCAGATCATAACTAATGTTAAAAACCCCAAATGGAAAAACCAATTCCCAAACCATTGAAATAAAATAAAATCCAAATTTTCTTTACTCTAATTGCTCCAAAATAGAATTCCAAAGACACCAGAGATAATATAAATCAAAGACAAAGGCAAAATGATTAGTACTTGTCTGGCCAGAACACAAGAAGTTACCAACATCAGAGTCCCAATGTGACCCAAAATCACCTACCTTAGAAAACTCTGTACACAATTTACCCCATCAAGAGGCTCATCACGTCCACACCAATATTCCTATTACATCGTTGTTACAATAGTGAGCTCGCTGCCAATTTCTAGATCTGGCAAAACCAAAGACAAATTTCTCAGAACACATCCCAAGGTGGTTCATAGGGTCGACATAGTCCCACATTTCATGCAAGGGTTCATACCTTCATATTTAATTAACATGGGTGAGGCTTTCCAAACTATATGGGAATGAGGAGAAGGCCACTTCACACCTTCCTTCCGAAAATCACCTCCAACTGTTGATTAATGATGTCTGCATATTGGATTGGGTGTTAATAAATATCCACTAACAAATAAATCACGAGATTAATATATAGATTAATACACCATTTTTGTTCAATATGATTGGACCTAAGTAGGAGGTAACCTTTCCCTAATGGACCATTTCTCCATTCATTTCTCTCTTTATGTGATAAAACAAGACTTGTTCAAAATATGAAAGGATTTGTTTGATTGAAGAGATGATTGAGTTAAATTTATTCTCCCTCGGTCTAACTAGATCAACCATTGCTTTGATAATCAATGTTGACTCCCCAAACACTATCATAGTCCTAAAACTTTCATCCTTTGCGATGGAGAGACCTCACCACAATGAGTAAGCTGCATTAACTAAATTGTTCGAGACGTTCCCAAGTCCCTAGGAATAATAGACAACCTTGTTTCCTCTGGGATCATGAAGACTCCCTCTCACACCTACCACTCTTATATTATGTGTATGTTAATTATTACCATTATTAACGATTTCTTTTCTTTTAAATTAAATTTTAGATGTACCACTCATTTAAATTTGAGATTCCATATAATGTTTAACAATAGTTATATGAAATCATTTAATTTGGATTGCAAATACATCAATTATATTCATTTAATACCATATAATATTAGCCCATGGGAGTATGGCCTATCAACGAGCAACGAGGTGATCAGACCTGTTTTAATGTGGATTTCACAAAAAAAATACTATATAATATTGTTTGACTATTTTTCAGGGTGAACTCTTTATTATCCAATAAGATACAATATATTTATTAAATATGTTTTTAAACTTGATTGAATTATTGAATTAGTGATTGCATGATTTGATTAAAATTTAAATCATTTTTAATTAAATGACATTTTTAAAATATTTTTACTAAACTTATTATTAATTTTTTAAAAATTAAAATTAAAATTGTTAAATCTAACAAAATAATCATTCCTCCAATTTTATATAGTGATAAAATATTACATATTAAATCATAAATAAATTTTAGATCCTATTTAGTTAATTTTTAAAATCAATTTGTTTCATTAAATTCTCTATTAAATTGTAAAAATATTTTTCTTTTTTCACTTGGGTGGGGGAGATAACACACTATCCCACAACCACATGAGCTAGACCTAATTGACTATTAAAATAATTATTATATTAAATATAAAAATAGATAAAAAGGTTACCTTCAATTAAACTAACCTTGATAGTGATAGTTGTTAATATTAAAATTATAAATAGTGACAATATCTTGCATATTAAATCATGAAAATAATTCTTAATTATTATACTACATATAAAATGAGGTTAAAAGACCTTCAAGTAATCAAACCTTGATGATAATAGTTGTTAATATTAATGTTACAAATAATGACAACATCTTACATATTAAATCATGAAAACAATTTTAAATTAGATTTGATTAATTATTTAATTAAAACTGTTTGATTATATCTTCTATTAAATCATGGACATAATTCTAATTATTATATTCAATACAAAAAGAGATAAAAACACCTTTAAATAAATTGACATTGATCATAATATTTGTTAATATTAATCTTACAGAAAGAGATAACATGCATATATTACCATTTTAAGTGATTCATAAATCATTAAAGAGAAATTGAAATTCAAAACATTTTTTTTTTTTTTCAAAATGATGGTCGTAAATGGTTGTTAAATTTTCATATCAAACGACATAAAATGAAGGAGAAAAACAAAATGGGCCCATTTATTGAAAACCATAATAAAATGACACTTGTAGAACATAAGTGTTGAAATAAAATATGTACACAACGTTCTTCATTGCCATTACCCTAATCTTCCTCGCTTGGCATGATATGGCATCAACTGTTCTAAAAATGCGTGTTGATAAAAGTCATGTTTTGATGAATCACCAATCCTTATCTAACACATCGAGGTTAAAGGTGCTTGGTTGCAACATTTTGGGAAAACATAAAGACTTTCTTTTCATCCCACATATTTTTAGAGTTAACACATATTAGCCCACTTTCATGATCTTCCTTTACATTTATCTAGTCAAAGGTATTCCACCACTTACAACTAAAAATAACACACTAGAAAGATTGGAAATTTGTTTGCATGATCTATTGTATCTTTCTAGCATAACCAAAATCCCCCTCTATTAGGTTTTGATCATGGTGGCTGGCATGACTAGATTGGTCAAACTCAAACTCCACTCTATAGTTAAGTCTGGAAAATACATCATCAACATCCTTAGTGTGAGTGATGTACATATGCCAATAGGTGGGAATAAATGCATCTATATGAATCCAAACCATATGCCAATAGGTGGGAATAAATGCATCTATATGAATCCAAACAAAGGATGGTGTTATATGTCTAGTAACTCGAGCACTAATAAAAACATAATACATGTTATAATCTTGATGTGCATTATAAAATGAACATTGTACATAAAGAGATTATTATGGAATTGTTGTGCTTGATCTCTATGTTCAATGCATCCTTTTTACTATGTAGGTAATAATCAGATGTGCCATATTTCTCTTTGATCTCATCAATCACCCAACTATTGAGACAAATAGCTGGTGTGTGTGTGATTAGGATAAGGCACACTTCCATCATTCAATTGTTTAAATTATTTCCTATCATTGTCCCATTTCCTTCTCTTCTCTTTGTACAATGCAACACATGGTTGTGTTTCCTTTGCATTGTAAATAACAAATTTATTGATGGCATCAATTCCTGAATTCGTTGATGTATGCCTGAAATGAAAACAAATGGTATGAGATAAAATATATTTTATCAAGTGCACTTTAAATAATTACTTTGTAGACAATTGACAAAACATGAGTGATTTACTCTTTATCGTGCATTTTTTCCATTAATTTGGAGTAGTTCCCCTTCCTTTTTCCCTCATCCCGTTGGTTTCCCCAAACCACTCCACTTGATTTGTTGTCAATTTGCTTGATGTAGGCACATCATAATAGAATGACTCATATACCATGTACCCTTCTACCAGACCCCTTGGGTTTCATCCTTTGTTGAACAAATACCTTCAACTTTTTCATGCACCCCTGCAAGAATAACATCCAACAACATGAAACCACCCTAACTAATTCAACCCCATTAGCAAGGTGATTTAGAATATGGACGCACAAGTCCATGAAACTTGTGGGAAATACCTTCTAAAACATTCAAACAATCTTATCTATCATGCCACCATGTAATTCTAGTGATGTAAATATCCTTTGATGCAATCCAATCTAGAAATGCAAATAATTTAGATATATCATGTTGTGGGTCTTGATGAAGTCATGGTCCACAAAACCATGTGCAAGTAAAAGATAATAACACTAGAAAATAAAAACATACAAAATTAATTGGCATAAAATTATGAGTGTATGGAAAATTATTATTAGGAAATAATACACTTCTATGCTAAACCTAGTAGAAGAGAAGAATACATATTTAAGCTATAAAACAAATGACAAAGAAAACACACAGTACACAAAGATTTTACCTTGGAAACCCAAATGGGAAAACTAGTATTTCTTGAGCGTCTTGCTCTCTTGTTGTCTTATTCATTTAGAATAAAAGGTTACATGCCTAAACTTGGTCCACACCTAAGACACAATCGACATCATAACCTATTGCTTATACAAGAACAACCATAAATCCAATTCGAATTACATTTATATGACCAACAACCTCACGACTATTGATTAGATTACACAGTATTACATCACACCTTATCTATAGGTTTTAAAGTAGGAAAAACCCAAAATAAAGGCACCCAAAAAATGTTACAGATCCATGTAGATCATTGGCTACAAATCCCACAAATCTTGGTATTCTTTTACAGTCGACTGCCAAGTCGGATTACCAGTCGACTGCCAATCGACCTTCATTTGGTCTTCAGTTGGTTGCCACATGAATGACTATTGACCTCTTATTGACTAACCTCTTCGACTTGATATCAATTACTTCGACTTTGACTTTTCCTGGTCGAACACTTCGACCTTCAAATTTCACTGTTGGTTTATAGACCTCGACTTGAGTTTTACTATAAAGAATATAAAAACCCAACATTATCCCACTTATTGTCTTCTTTGTTGAAACTAGGATTTTCCTGAACATTTGTTCACATACCTAGGGAAACAATTCCCATTGCCTCTCTACACCAAGAGAACTTCACATCACTCACATACTTGATCAAGGAGTCTGTTATGCTTTCCAATGTGTCTACTTTCTCCAACAAAAATTTGTTGCTTTCCACATATCTCTGATGAAATGGTATTGTACATTAATATTGTTAGTATTGGAATGATAATCATGTTGGTTGTGGAGCCTGATTATCTTCCAGATTCAAAGGTATTTTTCAGTTGTGCTTGGATCCCATTTTCTGATAGGGGTGTGTGTGGGGGATTTCCCCCTCACTATTTTCTTCAGGGGGGTCTAGAGGGGGCGAAGACAATTAATGGAGCACCCCCCCTGGTGGTGGATTCGAGGGTAGTACCCCTAAGGAAAAATTTTGGGAAAAATTTCCTAATAAAATATTGTTATTTCATAGTCAATTTAGATCATTCATTATAAGGTCACAAATCTTACGGTAGAAGTTATGTTAGGGTTTTTTTCCCTAGAAGGAAACCCTAGTTTCATGAGGGAATTGTATTGCAGCTGTGTATGTGTGTGAATATTGTATTCTGAGAGGGAAGACTATGAGAGAAGGAAGAGGAAGTTACAATGGATGTGTTGTAGGGTGTATCCCTTCATTTTGCTGGATAATAATAAAGGAAGGACCTGGAAATTTGTATGGTGGATGTATCCCACATTGGGTGAACCATGTATACCTGTGTATCTATTATATTATGTATCTTCTGTGTTTTATTTCCACATTTGTTTTACTTTATTGCTCCACGATCCTGTTTTTCTAACAAAGCAAGGTTCTTTTCCAGGAATATTGCACTTTGACTGTCACAATTTATCTTCATAGCTCTCTCCTCAAACCCAATCCCTAAACATAATCATTACAACCATACTACTTATTTTCTTCCATGAGTGGCTACCATGTATTCAACTTCTATCCTTGACAAGGCTATGACCGCCTATCACTTACTCATCTAGTTGATTGTTCCACCGAACATCTTGAACACATATCCACTGGTCGACCTTCATCGATCCATATCTCCTACCCATTCGGTGTGGACAAATCCATGTACATCTAATTCACTGTTGCCTCTAGGCTTCCCTTGGTAGCATATAGCATAATGTTTTGTGCCACACAAATACCTAAATACTCTCTTGACAGTTGTCTAGTGCTCTTTACCAGGTGTCGCATGTATCTTCTTAACACTCCCAATGCATGGGAAATATATGGCCGAGTCCATACCATCACATACATTAGACTACCAATAACACTTGCATAGGGAACACATGCCATGTCCTCTATCTATTCCTATGTCTTTGGACTCTATTCAACAATTAGCCTTTCTCCCATAGGAATTGACACCTTTATAGGTTTTCTATCCTACATGTTGAAACGTTTCAAAACTATTTCAATATAATTCTTCTGATTCAACCAGATCTTTCTAGCTTCTTGATATCTCTTGATCTCCATTCCTAGAATGAATTTCATTGCACCAAGATCCTTCATTTTGAACTTCATGGATATCTTCCTCTTCACCTATTTTATTGTGTCCATGTTGTTTCCGATTAACAATATGTCATTGACATGCAAATCTACATATATGAAACACCCACCTTCTTCCTTGGAATGTATGCAGTGATCAACCTTGCTTCTCACAAATCCCAAACAAAGGTTGTATGCGTCAAAATTTTGGTACCACATCCTTGGTGATTTATTTAGATCATAAAGGGATCTTTTCAATCCGCACACCAAATCTTTCTTTCCCTTTACTACAAATCCTTCAGGTTGTTTCATGTAGATTTCTTCTTCCATGTACCCATGTAGGAATGTTGTCTTCACATTCATATATTCTATTTCCAAATCAAATGTTGCAACCATAGAAATTAGTACTCTAATAGAAGTTAATTTTGCAATAGAGGAAAAATATCACCGAAGTCGACTCCTTCGACTTGGGAATATCCTTTCACTACCAGACGATCTTCGAATTTCTCGACTTGACCTACAACATTCATTTTTTTATTGAATACCCACTTGCTACTAATGAGATTTCTTCCACTAAGAAATTTGACTAAATCCCATGTTTGATTCTTATGCAAGGATTCCATCTTTTTGACCATGGTGTCCTTCCATATTCTACCCTTTGTCGAGTTGAATTCCTCCCTGATTGACTTGGGCTCCTCATTAGTGGCACTTAACATAAATGTGAAATGGAAGTTGGGTGGACTATACCTTTCGACTGATTTTCTTACTAGTTTATACCTCCTGACAACCGGGTGTTGGAAAAATTGACATTCATGTGTTGTCATTGATGTCAATAGTCATAGTAAGCAGAGCAGCAAGGTCAATCTCATGAAGAAAAAGAATCGACAGAAGAACATTCATGACTATTGTTAATCACGATAGGATCAATAATTCAATGATAAAATCTTAGGAGGGTTAGCAAACGCAGAGATCAAAGATCAAAAGAGATTGGCACGTTGAAAATCAGTAAGTATGGTGTGAATGAAAATTAGATCAAATCGTGATTGTTGATGCAAAATCGCTTGATTAACGACAGGGATGAATTGTGGGGAGCGAGAGAAGAATTAGACAACTCGCCAGTTACAATCCCACAATTTGTCTAGATCGTCAGATCTCATAACTTCAAATATCTATGACTATGGTTGATCCAACTAACGACTAGTTTAAGTCAGATTAAATAGTAACCATTGGATGGGAAAACACCAAATATACGACAGGGATAGATTGCGGAGATTGAAATAAGAATTAAACATTGTGCTATTTCCAATATCGCAATTAGTTAGGATCGTTGATCTGCTTCGAGAATATCTACAACCATTGGATCACTTTTGAGTGGAAGGATAGGATAAGCTACAAGAGCTGCATCATAGAACAAATTGAGCCGTCTATCTAAGATCCTGATTGAACAAACATCCTTCACTTCAGGTCAAGAGATATGAGGAACTTACACTCCCTCAGTTTGAGATTTTAAATTCCCAGAATGTGAAGTTTCGTCAGCCGACGGATCATGTTAAAGTGGAAGGATAGGATAAATATACAAGAGATGCATTACAGAATAGATTAAATTGTTGATCTAAAGAACCTAATCCGAAAACATAATTCACTGCAGGTATAAAGAAGCGAGGAACTTACGCCCCCTCAGTTTGAGATTTGAAATCCTCGGAATGCAAAGTTCCGTTAGCTGTTGGATCGTGTTAAAGTGGAAGGATGGGATAAGCCAAAAGAGTTGCATCATAGACAGATCGAGCCGTCTATCCTAGATCATGATCAAATGAACATCCTTCACTATGGGTCTAAAGATGTGAGGAACTTATGCTCCGTTAGTTTGATATTTGAAATACCCAGAGCCCAGAAATCTAAAGTAAATAAGGATCGTTGGATATGGATAACGAACGAGGATCGTTGGATCAATATTGTTGGTTAGTAGAACATGTCAACAAGGACGTGTGGGAGATCCATGTCAGTGAACCTTGTCAGAAAATATGCAAAAGGATCTTGACCATTGATCAAAAGAGGGACATGCGTCAGCCGTTTGTCAGCTCTGAAAGAATGGTGTACGGAGAAGAGAAAGGTTTGAGATTTGATATCTCCAGAGTCCAGAGACCCAGAGTAAATGGTGGCCATCCATCTCATCAGAATATCGAATCGTAACCATTGATTTAATAAATCTCTCAAGCACTTGTTTGGCTTAGCATCTGGTTATCGTTGATGGTCATATGATATAAGAGTTTTAAAAAGGAAGTTGTTATATGTGGTTATAGTTGGTAAATCCCATGGTTCTGTAACGCATAGTCATATGTGATGGTTTGAAGGAAGCGCCTCCACGAAATTTGGTCTCTGTGAAAATAACAGAGATTTGGGATCGAGTATAAAGGATTAAATTGATCCATGAATGTGATCAATTTATGAAAAACCTTCATGGTAAAATAAATAAACAATAATTAAGATTAATTAATCGAAGAGGTGTGACGGTCGAAATGAAGGGACACAGATGTGTCACACTCACACCATTTGAAGATTATATAATCATGGAAGAGTTGGAGAAGAAAGTGTCTCAACAGTCCAGATAAGAAGATAAAAAGACGAAGCAGATTCCAAGAAGAAAAGATAATACCTATGCATTAAGGATGGTTGGGTGGTGCAAGGGCAGGTTGGTGCCTATAGAGGGAGTTGGTGCTTCCTTGTCAGTTGTAGCTGACTAAACAGGCAGTTGTAGCCTCCTACCAGTTGATGCTGGTAAACCAGGGTGTGGGTGCATCCTAATCAGTCGGTGTTGATCAAAGAGGAAGTACATCTTCCTTTTATGTAACATGTAAAAAAAAATTTGTAGTTAAATAGAAAAGAGTTTGTGGTTTTCCCAATTGGGTTCCACGATAAAATGTTGTGTTAAAATTTTGTTTGCATTAAATAAATAATAAATTGATATAATTGTTGTGTCACTGATTCACCCCCCCTCTTAGTGACAGGATCTGATCCTTCAATTGGTATCAGAGCGGGTTCCTTTAGCACAATCTAACAAACTTGAAGGTATCTCCTGAAGATGGATCAACAAGAGAGAATGTCTAACAACAAAGCACCATTGTTCAATGGTGGAGGCTATGCTCTATGGAAAATAAGAATGAAAAACTTCTTGTTGGCTCTTGGTTTTGATATCTGGAAATCCATTGTAGATGGTTACATTGCACCAAATACTCCACCCAAAGACTCTGGAGGAAAGAAAATATGTAATGACAACTCCAGAGAAGTTAATGGAATTCTAGCACGGGTGAGTAAATCTATATGTGTGAAAGTTATGCATTGCAAATCAGCCAAAGAAATCTGGGACAAATTGGAGGCTGTATATGAAGGAGATGACAAAGTCAAGGAAGCCAAACTACAGACCTATAGAACTCAATTTGAAAATCTGAAAATGAAAGAAGAAGAGAATATTGGTGAATACTTTCATAGGGTAGATGAAGTGGTTAACTCAATTAGAGCGGAAGGATAAGAAGTTACAGATAAACCCATTGTGCACAAAATACTAAGTTCATTACCTATGAGATATGATGCAAAGATTTATTCAATTGAAGATAGATCTGATCTAAGCACACTCACAGTTGATCAGCTCCATGTAATTTTTACATCATATGAAATGAGAACAGGGAATGATAAATCAACAAAAGATGAAATAGTTTTCAAAGCATCTAAGACAAAGATAAATTAGAAGCAAAAACTTCAATCCTGCCATCATGAAGAATCTGATGTGGAAGAAGCCAATTTCATTAGAAAAATTCAGAAAGGATCAAGGAAGTACAAAGGCAAGCTTCCTTTCAAATGTTTTAACTGTGGCAAAGTTGGTCATTTTGTATCCAAGTGTCCCTATCCCAAGGAGGACCCTGAATATGAAGAAAACAAAACCAGACAATACCAAAAGAAGGAAAAACCCAACTACAAGAAAAATTTCTACAAAGGGAAAAATAATTTCTACTCAAAAGAAGAAAACTACAACTCATCAGAGTCTAGTGACAACAATGAATCTGATGATGATGAAGTTCTTTTCTTAGGTATTGAAGAATCTAATGAGATAGAAAAAAATTAAACATGAGAAGGAGTTAGAAGATGAAGCAAAAGTTAATATGGAGGAAGAACTTCTCAGTGCCTTGGATGAATTAAGAAAATACAAAACCAAATATAGACAATTGAAAAGTTTTGTAGTTGAACAAAAAGAAAAGCATGAACAAGAAGAAAAGGAGATGGAAAAAATTATGAGAAATCTGAAAAAACAAATCTTAGAAGCAAATATGATTGAAGAAAATCTGGAAAAGTCTCTTAAGGAAAAGAAATAACTTGTGAAAGAATGGAGGCATAAATAGTTCATCTAAAAAAGGAACTGGATGCAAAAATCATTCAAACAAAATATGAAAATAGGTCTAAAATATTAGATAAGATTATTACCACGCAAAGGGATTCAGGTAATAAAAATGGAATAGGTTATTCTCAAAAGGAAAGCCATGTTAACTCAAAATCTTATGCAAATTCCCTCCTCAGTACATTCAAGAAGAAAAATGAAGAGAAGATAAGTAATGATCAGAACTCCAGAAGATTACTTCCACCCATCAAGAAGGAAGACAAGGCAATACCAAAGATGTTTTATCAAAACATGTACCCTCACATTTTCCTTGGTTACTGCTTTGCATGCTCTAATTTCAGACACAAAGCTATAAATTGTAGAGCATATAGAAAGAAAAATATGAAGGTTAAGAACCATATCCTTAAGGATAAAAAAACAGCAAATCGAGTTAAAAGCATTTGCACCTCTACAAGAAGGGGACTTACAATGCTTCAGATGCCATAACCAAGGACACAAGGCCATTAATTGCAGATTAATGGAAGTCTTAGAACAACCAAAGTTCATGAGAGAGAAAAAGAAACTTTGGAGAGAAAAAAACATCAAAGAAGGAATGTCTTATTGCCCTAAAATCTCAAGATAAAAAGGATCTCTGGTATGTTGACAGTGGGTGCTCAAAACATATGACAGGTAACCAGGACAAGTTTTTAGACTTGAAGAAACAAAAAGATAAAGTTACATTTCATGATAATGCTTCAAGTAACATACTTGGGAAAGGCACGGTGAGCTTGGGAAAATACAAAGCGAAAAATGTGCTACTTGTCAATAAACTGAAGCCTAGTTTATTAAGTGTCAGTCAAACCTGTGATCAGGGGCACTTCTGCATCTTTGATTCCCAAAAATGTGAGATTAGGACAGATGGCACGGGAAAATTAGTTGGTACTGCTCCTAGAACTCCTGAAAATGTTTATATACTAGATGCAAAATTGAATAAGGAGTGTAATATAAATTCAGTAGATGAAAGTTGGCTATGGCATAGAAGGTTGGGGCATATTAACTTTGATAATCTTGTGAAAGTCAACATCCTTGGTGCAATAAGAAACTTGCCAAAAATCATAAAACCCTCAAATGATATGTGTAGACACTGTCACTAGGGAAGAAAACTAGAGTAAGGTTCAAGGAAAAAGAATACACAACCACTAAACCTTTAGAGCTTGTTCACACTGAACTATGTGGACCTATGAGGACCAAGAGTTTGCAAGGAGATTGTTACTTTATGTTGTTCATTGATGACTTTACTAGAATGGGTTGGATATGTTTTCTCAAAGAAAAATCAGAAGCACTCAACAAATTCAAATCCTTTAAAACCCTTGTTGAAAATGAAAAGGAGACAAAAATCAAATGTCTTAGATCAGACAATGGTGGTGAATTCACCTCAAAAGAGTTTGATATTTTCTATGAAATGAATGGAATAAAAAGAAAATTCTCTGCTGCCAGAACTGTTGAAAAGTCAACAAGAAATGTGTGTCTAATTTATTTTTCCCTTAAATAAATTGGACAATAAATATTAATCTATTATCTCATAATTACTTGAAAATAGTTAACTGAAATGGAAAATCAGTTAGCTATAGGAAATTCAAGTT
>SNQJ01S0028615.1:58035-74987 GCA_010110895.2 Picea sitchensis | reverse complement strand
AGTTATGCAACACTTTATCATGTATGTTCAGGGATGTGTATAAGGGAGGGGATGAGTCATCTCTGTATTCTACCATGGGGCCTAAGATGATGGCTAGCTTCTCATATTGAAGGTTTACTGAGTCGGAGGGAGGATAGGGGGACTCAGATTGTAGCAGCTTGGAGAGGTATCTTTTAAAATCTTCATTTTTAACTAGCTCTGAGAGGGGGACGGGGATCCTGATCTTTTGAATTTCATGTTCAAAATTAAAGGATGGAATGGACTTAGGAGCGTCCCTTACCTTGGTGACGGGTTCTTTGACTGCCGAAAAAGTGCTCTGAGCTCTTTTATCTTTACTAGTGGCTGTTGTAGATCTAGTAGGCCTTTCTACTATGAGGGGTTGGTCTGGGCTATCAAAGTCTCCTTCTTTCCTTCTCGACCTGAGATTATATTTGTTAGAAGTGTGACTGGCCCTTTTCTCTTTCCCCAACTCATGAATTTGAGCTCTCATCAGGGATTCTTCATATGCGGACTGTGTCAAATGGGGAAAAGGGGGAGTTTCTTCAATACAATGAATTTCAGGGCCGAACTCGTCTATCTCCTCTCTTTCCTCATGATCAACTAGGTTGTTTTGGAGGGGGGTTTGAACCCTTTGATCTTCTCTGTCCTTTCCCCTTTGTTCCCTCGAGAAAACCTGAGGCATATTGTTAGTAGGTCATCTGAAACCTCTATTATCAGTGTTCTGGGGATTTCTGTACATGGGCTTCCCCTCTAATTCCCACCTTTCCATCTTGGCAGAAAGCGATTTTAGTGCTCTAGCTGTCTCATCTGTCTGATGAGGCAGCGAAGAGGAACTGGATGAGGAAGCTTCAGGCCTATTCTTGGACGTATTTCTATCACCTGTGTTCCTGAGTCGGTTGACAACCAATATGTTAGATTCTACCTCCACGGTCGCATCCTG
Source organism: Picea sitchensis (assembly GCA_010110895.2). NCBI lineage: Eukaryota > Viridiplantae > Streptophyta > Pinopsida > Pinales > Pinaceae > Picea > Picea sitchensis. The sequence goes on along the minus strand of SNQJ01S0028615.1, from coordinate 74,047 downwards.
CATGTGGGCCAGCGTAGCAGCTCTTCTCTCCCTTGGCAGTAGGCAAAAATCAGGATCAAAAGCACTGGAGTAAGTGATCTTTGCAGAGGCTTTGGAGGGTTTTATCTCAGCAGGGATTCTGTTGTACATTTTATTAAATCTCTTGGAGAAGTCGGAGACAGACTCTCCTTCCTTTCTCTTCAATGACCCAAACTCTGTCATGTAATACATGAAATCTTTTTTATCTCCCCACTGTCTCAAAAAGGTACTATCTAAAGCTTCGATCCCATCAATAGATCCAGGAGGCAGGGCCTTGAACCATTTTCTAGCCTCTCCTTGGAGACTATGGACAAAAATTCTCATCCATACGTCTGCGTGCATGATAACATTATCATCCGCGAAAGTATAAAAGGCTGCTATGTGTTCTTCAGTAGCTATTTCCCCCTCGCCTATAAACTTAGGCAGTTGCTTTAGGTATCCATCTGGTGGGAGGGAATTGAGAAGCTATGGTAAGACAAGAGGAGCATACCTAGCGTCTATGATGGCCTCCATTGTGGTCATAGGGGGATTTGCTCTGGCCATATGGATATTATGTAAAGGGGAACTCGGAGGAGAAGGAACTCGGAACATGGATACCAGGGATGAGTTCTTAATGAGAGTGGGAAACAAGAGAGGATTTAATAAGAAAGCTAACGAGCTCAAGTCAGCAGGTGCTCCTCCTTGTGCAGGAGTGGGGAAATCTTCTGTGGTCCTGGGTCTACACCAAGGTACAACTTCAGAGGAGAGGGGAGTGACAAGGATTTCTCCCTCCAATCCTAGACCAGGAGGGGAAAACTCAGCAGGAACATTCCCAAAATTCAGGAAACGGGAAACTTTTGAAGGAGGTCTATTAAGAAACTAAGGAGAAGAAAATGGAGTTCTTACAGAAGGAGATGGCAAATTACCTGTTTCGGCAGTGGAAGTTTCTTCTTCAAGGGCCTTTCCTTTTCTGAGAACCACCTATGGATTGGTTTCAAGTGTAGCTAGGGGCAGCTGTAGATGAGACCGCGTGTGTCTGCCTCTGAAAGCCACAATTGATAGAGTAGGTTCTCCCCAGCGGAGTCGTCACAATGGAGTCGCCAGGTGCACAGCAACAATATTGATAATTCTGATATCTGATGCACCTTCAGAATCAGTTAATTGTTGTCGTCAATCCTGGGGAAAATATTCAACTTCGTCCCTGGCAACAGCGCCAGAAATGTTGGCGACGGAAGTCACTCCTGGATTGCTAGAAGGAGCAGAGCCCGACGCCCATCAGTTTTATGTCATGGTTGTTTATAGACAGGTGATCGAATGGAGGGAAACTCAAAACAATTGCGTTCCAACTCTGAAACCAGGCCAGGTATGCATGAGCAAGTGAGGTCTTGCATAAATTTCAGACAGTGAGCTGCAGTAAAGGGTGAATAGGCAGAAGACTTATACAAGAGAAAAGAGAAGGTCTGTTATAAACAGCAGGTTTCTAACAGATTATAGAAGAAGGCATTTAAACACAAGATCGGCTTACATTCAAACGCAAAGCCAGAGGACACAATTATGTAATAATAAATCCTTTATCATAACAGAACTGCAATAATTCCCAAGAGTCATTCGTTCACGAACCCTCTTAGCATGAGATGAAAATTAGACGGAGTAAGAAGAACTGTCTGTCATAAAACAAGAAATCTCATATACAGGTGCATAAGCTGAAAGCTAGAATCGTTGTTAAAACATTACAGTAGGGAGCTCTGCTCAACCATCGATCCTTACAAAATGGCAAAAATGCCTACATATACTCTTCCCTTCCTTTCGCCCAGGAGAGGCGTCTCAGAACTTTCAATGGATGGCGTCGCCTCAATCAAATCTGGCCTGCATTGCTCTATCATACGCTACCTTAATTCGGCATGGCCCGTGCCAGAGGTAGCTAAACCCTTTGAATGTTGACTTGGCGTGTGCGGGTTCTTCTGGAAAATTGAAGACTCGACGTGGCTTCCCTGAGGAGAAATGGTACAGGGGACCCTCCCGGGCAGACTTTCGGTCGGGACCTCCATACTCTGCAATAAATGAGCGAGGTGAGGTTTGAGCCACCCTCTCTTTTCTTCATTAATCTCCAGCAGGTACTGGGATTTAGCTCACGTCGAATCGACATCTAGAGCATCACAATGCCTTCCTTCTAAGACTTAGCTCGACACTTTGGGGCCCGAGTGGCCAAATGACAAACATAAATGCCCCTCCTCCAAGCCTGTTCTTTTACGACCAGGCGCCAGAACCATGGGCCTGATCCTGGGCGCTATCGAAAAATCAGGGTTCAAGGGTTTCAAAATGCATGAAACGAGGGGTGCCTGCTCCTCGAAACCCCGATCTGCGATATGCCAATAGGCTTGCCACCTGTCCCAATGAGATCGAACGGTCCAGATTCGTTTTGACCCATGGTGCTTCCCCTTGCTAAACCCTGGGAAACTGGTCGGTCTTGAAAACTCGATGGTCGTCGATCCGCTTCTATGGATGGATCTCGACCGCCGATGGAAAAACTTCGCCCGCTCTCTTGACTTGCTGCTAGAAAATGGGATTCTCTCGTGCTATGCTCGGGTGCTTCCCATGCAAACTGCATATCTGGGTATGCCTAATCCCAAGATAAGAAATATCGCTAACACACTGTTCACAATGTACAACAAGCTGAAATAGTGGAGGACATGGGCATAAATGTGCCAAGTATCTATGCAGCCCTGGACAACAAGAAAGCAGAGTATCAGTCCCACATGATTGAAGTGGAAGGTATGATCAACAACCAAACCATTGGTATTTTAATTGATTCAGGAGATAGTCATAGTTATATAGATCCTAAGATGGTGGAAAGTTTTCTATTTCCAAGAATCAAGCATGGAAAATCTTGGTTGGTGTAGTCGGCTACTGGAGCCAAGAGAAAATTTAATGAGATGGTTATGTCATGCCTCATGGACATGAATGGACTGAACACCAAGGCAGATTTGAACATCTTTCCTTTAGGTTCCTATGACTGTCTAATTGGGATGGATTGGTTGGAGCAACATCATGGTCTCTTAGACTGTCATAACAAAGAATTTACTTTCTTGGATGAGGAAGGGAACTAAAGGAAAGTGCAGGGAATTCCCAGGGCAGTAACCATTAGAGAAATTTTAGCATTGCAGTTGAAGAAATGTTACAGAAAAGGGTGTCAAATAATTGTAGCTCATATGGAAGAGACACCTAAAGATAAGGTGCCAAATTTGGAAGATTATGCAGTCCTAAAAGAATTTGAAGATGTGTTCAAGGAGGTACTAGGACTACCCCCAAAGAGAGATATTGATTTCTCTATAAATGTAATGCCTGGAGGAACTCCAGTGTCAAAGACTCCATACAGAATGAGTACACTAGAGCTGAAGGAGTTGCAAACGCATCTTGAGGAAATTTTGAAGAAGGGGTATATTCTCCCAAGTGTGTCACCTTGGGGTGCCCCATTATTGCATGTGAAAAAAAAATATGGTACATTAAGATTGTGCATTGACTTCAGACAGTTGAATAAATTGACTATTAAGAACAACTATCCTCTGCCAATGATTGATGATCTCTTTGATCAATTGAGGGATGCAAAGATATTTTCAAAGATAGATCTCAGATCAGGATACCATCAAGTAAGGATTAAAGAGGAAGATATCAGCAATACCGCCTTCAGGACAAGGTATGGTCATTATGAGTTCACAGTGGTGCCATTTGGGTTGTCAAATGCACCAGTTGTTTTCATGTTCTTAATGAATGGTGTTTTCCGAGAATATTTAGATAACTATGTCCTTGTCCTTTTGGATGACATTCTTATATTCTAAGTTAGAGGAAGAACATGAAAATCATTTGAGGATGGTGTTGCAAGTATTAAGGGAGAATCAGTTGTATGCCAAGTTGAGCAAGTGATCATTTTATTAGAAGCAAATTCACTATTTGGGGCATATCATTTCAAAGGATGGGATAGCAGTGGATCCTGAGAAGATAGAAGCCATTAGAGATTGGTCAACGCCAAATAATGTGACAGAGGTCAGATTATTCATGGGCCTTGCAGACTACTATAGGAGATTCATTAAAGGATTCTCAAAGATTGCACACCCAAACACTTCCTTGCAAAGAAAGGGTGTGAAGTTCCAATGGACATTGGATTGTGAAAAGAGTTTCCAACACTTGAAACAATTATTGACAAGTGCTCCAATACTAAGGATTGCAGACCCAAATGAAGACTTCATCGTATGCACGGATGCATGTAAACAGGGACTTGGTGGAGTCGTCAGTCAAAATGGATTTGTGATATGTTATGAATCTAGGAAGTTGAAGGAGCATGAAAGAAACTATGCCACCCATGATTTGGAGTTGGCAGCCATAGTGCATGCCTTGAGGAAATGGAGACACTACCTCATGGGGAAAAGGTTCAATCTAAGAATAGACCACAATGGTCTGAAATATTTATTTGATCAGCCAACTCTAAATGCTAGGCAAAGCAGATGGTTAGAATTTCTAAGTGAATATGACTTTGATATAAAGCATATTAATGGGAAAGAGAACAAAGTGGTTGATGCACTCAACAGAAGAGTGCATGAATTGCATGCTACAACCATTAGCATGTACCAATCAGATTTGAAAGACAAAATTATAGAAGCTGCCAAATCAGATTTGCAATACAAGGAATTAGTGGCAAAAGTACAACAAGGTATTTTGCAGCAGAAAATTGAAGAATATAAGCTAGATAATGATGAAATTCTCAGGTATAGGGGAAAAATTTATGTACCAAATTCTCAAGAATTGACAAATATGATATTGGGAGAAATGCATAATGTGCCTTATGCTGGACACCCAGGATATCAGAAAACTATTGCAGCTGTCAAAAGCCAATATTATTGGCCAAGCATGAAGAAAAAGGTCATTGATTTTATTGCCAGATGTTTGGAATGTCAAAAGGTAAAGGGTGGGCATAGACACCCAGCTGGTTTGCGACAACCATTACCCATTCCTGAGTGGAAATGGGAAGTTGTAACAATGGATTTCATCACCAAACTACCCAGAACAAACAAGCAACATGATTCTATCATGGTAGTGGTGGATAAGCTTACTAAAGATGCCCATTTTATTCTAGTTAAGATCACTCACAAGGCATCGAACATTGTAGATGTTTATATGAGGGAAATTTCTAGATTACATGGCATACCCAAGATAATTGTGTCTGACAGAGATCCAAAATTTACCTCAAAAATTTGGAAAGGGTTATTTAATGGATTTGGAACAAATTTGAATTTTAGTACAGCCTATCATCCAGAATCAGATGGACAAACCGAGAGGGTGAATCAAGTGATTGAATATATGTTGAGGATGTATGTGATGGATAAACCATCAAAATGGGAAGACTACCTACACTTGGTATAATTTGATTACAACAATGGGTACCAATCATCTCTAAAGATAAGCCCATTGGAGCGCAGTAACTAAAGTGCGTGCGATGTTGAGGCCAACAAGCCTTTCTGTATATGATATGTTTTATAGGGTGGTGAACTAGTTATTATAAGCTGGGATTCTTATGTTTTGGAATTAGGCCAGAGAGCCTAGATATTAAAGGCTAGCACGCCTATTTTGTACATATCTCATGATTAATATAAAATGCATCGCTGTGTGCATACCGACCATGATAAAAGAGATGGGGGACTAAACTCCACTAGTTAGGGAAGGGAAGGGCCAAAAGTTAAAGGAAAGGGCTAAGCTAGAGAGCTTAATCCAAAAAGGAATATTACATTAATATTTCTTTAAACATAAAGTATGTATAATTATTTTATCCTAAGTTCTAAAGTTGGGGACAAGTGGACCAAAGTAGCTTCCAACGTGACAAGTTTCAAGTTGGGGACTTGCATACATATCGTTGGAACTTAGTTCATTTCTGATCATCTTCTCCATCATTCCTTCCATCATTCAGTCATCGAGTCAATCATCCATGAGAATTCACACACCCATTGAGCTATCCTTCATATCTTCATGACTATACTTGAAACTGTATCCATAGCCATTATCTGTTGTGTAGCTAGTTAGCTTGGGAGCGGGATAAAAGGAGTGGGTTTTCAGGCCCGTGAGAAAGTCTCTAAGTGAGAGAATTGTTGGGAATTGATTTCCGAAAGGTGCTAAACTACAACTACAGTGCTCTGAGACTTCCTGTCTAGCTTGTTACTGAAGCCCAGAAAGGAAGTTGGGCAGCCGAAGGACTGTTGAGAAGAGAAGGGGCACACTTATTGGGTGGGACAGGCATGTGGGGAATGAGGGAATCTAGGTTGTTAGTTTGAGTTTCACTTGAGACAGAGTATTTCCTGTTGTCTATGAGCCTTTAGCCTGGTTAGGAATCCCTTTACTTGGGTGGATTTTAGTCCCAGCTCGGGGGTGACTCACTGTTGAGAGTGATGAACAGTGTGGTCTAAGGCTAGGAGGTTCGTGGATGGTCTGCATACAATTGGTGACATTCGTACCAAGATAAGTACCAATTGTGTGATAAATTTACATGTTGCATTGTTATTTACATACTTATTTCATGGGTTTATCATATGTGCGATTATAACTTTATGTATGTTTATGGCTATTTCCTGTATATGTTGCATGACTGTGTTTACTATTATTTGAGTATGAAATCATGTGTTTATAGAATGTAATTTTCTTTTTACATTTTATATGTAAATCTTCCGCAAGAGTGTTGTGTGTGTATGTTTTAATTGCATATAGTTTCAAGAGAAAAACTTATGTAGCATAGCTCAGTTGAATACTGGGTATGTTATAGTATGTTCTGCAGTGAGAGAACAAAAGTGTTCCCTCGTGTAGCATGGCCCCGCCATGGGTGGCCAGGGATGTTACACCAGGAAGAAGCTGGAACCGACTGCTGAAGTTGGGATTTTTGTGGGGTACACAAAAACACCCCATAATTATCATGTGTATTTGCCTAACAATAAGATGACTGTTATGCGATGGGATATAAAATTCGATGAGGGGAAAGCCATGCAGTTATCGCTTGAGAGGGAGCTAGATTTTCATACAAAGGAGGAATTGTTGGTTCCCAAAGATGAGTCTCAAGATGTGGATCATCCACATGAGGAGGTTCATGGAGTGGAGGAAGCCACTCAAGCAGAGCCACCCATCACAAATGGAAGAAAGCAAACCAAAGAAGCTGACAGATTGAGGGGATAGATTATGATGAGACCTTTGCACCTATCACAAGGTACTCTTCCATAAGATCCATCCCTTCACTCTCAGTGCAGATGGGCTGGCGTATTCATCATATGGATGTAAAAACTGCGTTTCTCGATGGGATCATTGAGGAAGAAGTGTAAATTGAAAATCCTGAAGGTTTTGAGACATTTGACAGGGAGTCTCATGTGTGCAGACTCAATAGAGCAATATATGGGCTGAAGCAAGCACCCCATGCTTGGTACACTTGGATAGATAGCTATTTCAATGGACTGGGCTTCACCAAAAGTGAAGCAGATGCAAACATATACTAAATTGTGGTGGAGGGTAAGATTTTAATCATTGTTCTTTATGTTGATGATTTAATACTGACTGGTGATGAGAAACTAATACACTCATGAAATAAGGACCTTGAAAAGGAGTTCGAGATGAAGGATTTGGGCCTCCTTCATTATTTCCTTGGATTGGAAATATGGCAGTGAGATGGTGAAAGTTTTGTGTCTTAAGGAAAGTATGCAAGGGAGATATTGGGTAAGTTTCACATGGAGGGTTGCAAACCCATGGATACTCCTCTTTCAGGAAACTGGAGGAAAGAGGATGCTACTGCTGGAGAGGTAGTGGATGCCACTGTCTATCGACATTTAGTGGGTTCACTAATGTATCTAGTGAACATGAGACCAGACATTTTCTATGCGGTCAACCAACTGATTCAAGCGATGGTTAAGCCTACCAACATCTTTTGGAAGGTGGGTAAGCATGTCTTGAGATACCTGAGGGGAACATGTCAGTATGGCTTATGGTACAAACAAATGGATGAGGTGAAGTTTCATGGCTTCACGGATGCAGATTGGGCAGGAATCCCAATGGATAGAAAGATCACATCAGGTGAGATCTTTAGTATCGGATCTACAATTGTTTCTTGGTACAACAGTAATCAGAGATCCGTGGCACTTTGTTCAACAGAAGTTGAATACATGGCAGTGATTCAAGCTACATGTGAGGCTATCTGGATGAGAAAGATCTTGGTTGGTTTGTTTGGTTCTTATTTAGATCCGATAGTGATTCATTGTGATAATTAAAGTTTCATTAAACTCTCGATTAATCCTGTGTTTCATGATAGATCTAAGCATATAGATATCTGGTATCATCATCTCAGAGATAGTGTGTAGCGGAAGATCATGTTTCTTTAGTACATTCCTACAAAAGATCAAGATGCAGACATTCTAACGAAGGCGCTCACCGGGAGAAAAATTGAATACCATAGAGACAAGATTGGGGTGAAGGATAATCCCTTTCTTGTTGAGAGGGAGTGTTGAAAAGTCAACAAGAAAAGTGTGTCTAATTTATTTTTCCCTTAAATAAATTGGACAATAAATATTAATCTATTATCTCATAATTACTTGAAAATAATTAACTGAAATGGAAAATCAGTTAGCTATAGAAAACTCAAGTTCAAAGGTTGACTGGTGGGACATCAAAGTCAAATTAGTTGTAACTGAGTGATTCGAAGTTGTAACAAAGTTGAATATGTAGTTATGTGAGTTGTGAAGTAGTTTAACTCAGTTAAGTGAGTTAAGTTCAGTTGTACTAGTTGTAGCTGAACTTACACTAGTGAGAGATCAATGAATTAATTATTAATTAATTCACAATCAATGATCTCACATGCAACTGAATATTTACCACTGTTAACTACATGCATGTTAGATCCAATGGAGACCCAGTTGAGATAACAGGTGAAAGGGACAGTTTGGCTATCAGCTGTGATTTGAGTGAAGTGAACTCATGCAATCATACACACAGTGGATGTGCCCATGAGGAATGTGCATCCTAGGAAAGAGGAATTAGAATTCATTTGCAGGTTTTCCATTAGCAAGGATTGCGTAGAGGAGGCATGCTGTCTGGGAGCAGTAAATTGACACATGAATTTGTCAATTTTTGCATGACAGTGTGAGATGATTGCATATTGTACTGAGAGCTCTTGGATTAGAGTTTTGTATGATATTGTTTCATGATCCATGATATAAACATAATATATGATAGTGGGGTTTTTAGCTTTATGCTTTCCCAGTAAAAACATCTGTGTTATGTGTGATTGATCTTTCTTCTTGATATTGCAATTGGCGATCGTGTTTTAAATTCCGCAAGAATATTTGTAGAAGCAATTTTATATTTAACAGTGGCATATAATTGTTAGATCTAGAGAATTCAGGCAACACATAATTTGTATTGAAAATTTCTACAAGAAAAATCAGAAGCAGTCAACAAATTCAAAGCCTTTAAAACCCTTGTTGAAAATGAAAAGGAGACAAAAATCAAATGTCTTAGATAAGACAATGGTGGTGAATTCACCTCAAAAGAGTTTGATCTTTTCTGTGAAACAAATGGAATAAAAAGACAATTCTCTGCTTCCATAACACCTCAGCAAAATGGGATTGCTGAGAGAAAGAATAGAACAGTTCAGGAGGCTGCAAGGACTATGCTCAATGAAGAAAAATTGTCAGATGGATATCGGAGGGAAGTTGTAAGCACAAAAATATACATATTGAATAGAGGTCAGCTCAGGGTTAATAGTGATAAGACCCCTTATGAGCTATGGTTTTGAATATCTCCATTAGTAAAATACTTCAAGGTCTTTGGAAGTAAATGCTACATCAAAAGACTAGATGAGAGTCTTGGAAAATTTGATGCCAAATCTGATGAAGGTATTTTTCTTGGATATGCTTCAAACAAGAAAGCATACAGATGCTACAATATTAGATCACATAATATTGTTGAGAGTGTAGATGTCAAGGTGGATGACCTAAAAATGATAAGAATCAAAAATCAAGAGACCATACCTAAAAATGAAGATGAAGATGATGATGAGACATTCGGCACACAACTAGAAGAAGTAGAAGAGAATGAAAAATAATGGGAAGAAGATGATATGGATACAAGTGAAAGTGAAAAAGATTGTCAATGTTGAGTCTTAGTTTTGACATATATAATGCCCTATATTACCTTGTATATGATCCTTTTTGCCTATGTTATAATGATATACTTAACTATTTCTTCCCAAACAAATACCCAATGACCTTGTTCATGTTCACAAGAGGTAATTGATGATTTAAAGCATGATTTGTTTAACTTTCTTGAATTAATTTGATTAGAATGTTTTTATCTTGTATAATCCTAATGGTTTGATTCATGAGCAGCCTATTCTGGTACCAATTCATGCGCTATTACGGTACCAATTCATGCACCTAATCCGATACTCATGGTGTGACTGTGTGTATTCCGGTGCTAAACAACCACCTATAGTATTTTGATATCAGCATTCTGGTAATTGATTTTCACCTCGATTTCTAGGCCAATGACGATGGATCTAAAAATTTGGAGACATGGGTTTTGTCCAGAGATGTATTTTCATTTGGATTGGTGAGCCATAATTTCCATATCACACACGTGTAGACCTCCATCTCAGGGGGAACGATCCATCCTCAATCTTTGCCAATTTTCCAGAATTTCTAAAATCACACCCATATTTGTGGGAACTGTATTTCCTTGATTAGATAGTGGTTGTACTCAACCTCCATTGATGGAAAATTGTTTTGATTTGGATTGGATTGTCTAGATCCAAATTTTTAATGAAAAAAACATATAAATTGAGTAATGGCTAAGCCAAAAGAGGGAGGAATTGTTATCTTGCAAATTGGATTTCTGAACATATTATCTCTGTAAACATACTTCCTGAAGAATCAATATGAAGTTAAATTCATCAATTCCATGTTTTTAGTAAAGTTTATTGTTCTGTAAGTTTCTTTGAGCTTCTTTGTTGGCACGGAAAGGGCCCACCGATCCAACCAAGGTAAGCTCATTTGTAATTATTCTGTGAATGTAATTGTGTTTATGTGGATAGTTTACAGCAGTGTGTATGTGTGATTAGTCTTTATTTCATTCTCATGATTGAGCATTGAGTTAATCATTATAGATATTTTATTTCCAGATGTTGAAGTGTGGGACTGATATTCTAAGTTTATGATTGTAGCATCGCAAGGGAACATAAGGTTTTATCTTTCATCTTCATGTGTTGTAATAAAGCCTTTCAATGATATTGAATTTTCCTTGTGTTGGTTTGATTGAATTACATTAGGCTGAAGTTGGATTTTATTTCAAGAATGGTTGGAATTGATTGTTTTAGTTGCTACAGGAGACAAGCTTCGTAAAGTTCATCTTTCCAATACAAGTGCCTAACATGAACATACTTGTTTCTCTGGGGCAACATTTATTTGATTGATTGTTTGTCTAGACTTCATTATCAGTTTTCTCTTTTAGGCTCAGAATATACTTTGAAGTATTTAGAAATCTTATAAACAAAGTTTTTATGATTATTTCCTATATGCAACAGACTTAGGTAGGCTATCTGTTATTGGCACATATAGTGCATCAACTCTATTGATTACGAATCTCGGATTGAAATTTAAATGAGTGTAAGATATATATTGAACATATTTGTACACCAACAGTCAATATGGAGAGATAAGAGAAGAATTCCCAAGTAGACATACAATGACACCATCAATAATTACTCAAAAGAATCATCTCGAAGAACTGATTATTGGAGATATGAATGATGGAGTGCACACAAGAAGACAACTACTGTATCAAACATAAATAACATTGTTGTCACATGTTGAGCCTAGCTCAATAAAATAAGCATGTAAAGATGAGAATTGGATCAAATCTATGAATGAATAATTGGACCAAATTGAAAAAAATCAAACTTGGGAACTAGTTCCTAGACTAAAAAATAAAAATGTCATTGGAGCTAAATGGGTATATAAAAATAAAATGAATGAGGATGGACAAGTAATCAGGAACAAAGCCAGATTAGTATGTAAAGGGTATTCTCAGGTTGAAGGAGTAGAATATGAAGAAACATTTTCACATGTGGCTAGATTAGAGGCAATTAGGATGTTCTTAGCCTTCTCCACTACATAAAATTTAAAGTGTACCAAATCGATGTCAAGTCATCATTTCTCAATGGAAATTTAGAAGAGGAAGTCTATATTGAGCACCCAGAAGGGTTCCAATTAACCAACAAAGGAGACTATGTATGTAAACTAAAGAAAGCACTCTATGGGCTAAAACAAACACCTAGAGTGTGGTATGCAAGGCTAGATTCTTACTTACAAAAATAGGGCCTAAAAAGGGGATCAAAAGACAACAATATTTATTGCAAAATTGATGGTAATAACATCATCATTGTGGAAGTATATGTTGACGATATTATATTTCGTAGTGATGATGAAAAAATGAGTAAGGACTTTGCTAGGATGATGCAGCTAGAATTTGAAATGTCTTTGCTTGGGGAACTGAATTTCTTCCTTGGATTACAAATAATACAGTCCAAAAGAGGAGTATTTATACATTAGTCTAAGTATGTTAAAGATATGCTTAAAAGATTCCAATTAGAGGATTACAAACCTGTTAGTACACCTATGACAGTTAGATGCAAACTAAGCAATGATGATGAGTCCAAAACTGTAGATCCAAAACATTACATATCAATGATTGGCAGTTTTCTCTATGTAACAGCTTCTAGACCAGATGTCAAGTAAGATGTTGGGATGGTGGCTAGATTCCAAGAAACACCAAAGGAGAGCCATGTTCAAGCTGTAATAAGAGTCTTTAGATATTTAAAAGGAACCATAGATCTTGGTTTGTGGTACCCTAGAAAGGATTCATTCACATTAAAAGCCTATTTAGATGTTGATTGGGAAGGAAGTATAAATGACAGAAAAAGCACAAGTGGAGGAGCATTCTTTTTGGGAGAATCAATGGTTTCTTGGATAAGCAAGAAACAATCCTCAATTTCTCTGTCTAGCACTGAAGCTGAGTATATTGCAACAACAGAATGTTCCACACAAGTAGAATGGATGAAACAAACTCTACGAGAAATCAAAATAGTATTTGAAGAACCCACAACTATCCACTATGATAATACAAGCGTGATAAGTCTCTCTAAGAACCCTATCCAGCACTCAAAATCAAAACACATTCCCATAAAGTATCACTATCTAAGAGATCAGGCTGAAAACAAAAACATTAAATTCGAATATGTTCCAACATAAGAACATGTGGCAGATATTTTTACAAAACCCTTAAGCAGAGATGTATTTGAATATCTCAGGAAAAAATTGGGATTAATCCTTCTTCCTACTAAAGATCTCAAGAAAATAATGCATCAGTTGGCACCTATTTAGGGGGATATAACAATCAATGTCAGAAAGAGTCATTTAGCTATGACAGGAAAAGTGTGATTGCAGGAGGTGTTACCAATGGTCAAAGAAATATTTATACAAACAGATCATCGGAGAAGAAACCCTTTTCCATTGATGCCAAAGGGGGAGAGTAACCTCAGAGGACAGAAGCATCACCACAGGGAGAGATTGTGTATAAAGTTGGTGTGTTTCCCTCAATGAAAAAGGGGGATATTGTTGGACAAATTGTCATTCATGTGTTGTCATTAATGTCAAAGGTCATAGTAAGCAGAGCAGCGAGGTCAATCTCATGAAGAAAAGGAATTGACAGAAGAACATTCATGACTATTGTTAATCATGATATGATCAACAATTCAATGATAAAAGATCAGGAGGGTTAGCAAACATAGAGATCAAAGATCAGAAGAGATTGGCGCATTAAAAATTAGTAGGCATGACGTGAATAAAACTCAAATCAAATCATGACCATTGATGTGAAATCGCCCAATCAACGACAAGGATGAATTGCGGGGAGCGAGAGCAGAATTAAACTACTCACCAGTTACAATCCTTCAATTTGTCTGGATCGTCAGATCTCATAAATTCAAATATCTACAACTGCGGTTGATCCAAATAACAACTAGTTTAAGTCAGATTAAATAGTGATCGTCGGATACGCAAATGCCAAATATACGGTAGGGATAGATTGCGGAGATTGAAAGTAGAATTAAACATCGTGCTATTTCCAATCTTGCAATTAGTCAGGACCGTTGATCTTCTTCAAGAATATCCACAATCGTTGGATCACTTTTGAGTGGAATGATAGGATAAGCTATAAGAGTTGCATTGGATAATGGATCGAGCCGTCGATCTAAGATCCTGAGCGAACGAACATCCTTCACTTCGGGTCTAAAGATATGAGGAACTTATGCTCCGTCAGTTTGAGATTTGAAATCCCCAGAATGTGAAGCTCCATCAGTCATCGGATTGCATTAAAGTGGAAGGACAAGATAAAGCTATAAGAGTTGCATTACAGAATAGATCGAACCGTTTATCTAAAGAACCTGATCCACAAACATAATTCACTTCGGGTACAAAAAAGCGATGAACTTATGCCCCCTCAGTTTGAGATTTTAAATCCCCGAAATGTGAATTTTTGTTAGCTGTTGGATCGTGTTAAAGTGAAAGGACAGGTGTTGGGCCCGTGATATGACTGATTTTAGGAAATTAATTAGGTCCTTTTTGCCGAATGTGTATATGCATTTTCATGTTTTGAAGAATTTTTTGAAGAGCTTTTGTGTCAAAACGCTATGATCCACACCAAGTATGCATAATTCATGTTTTGTAATGATTTTGAGTTTAAATCAGTATGTTTTTATGATCCCAAGAGACTAATTCATGTTTTGTATGTCACAGGGAAAAATCGTAGCTTGTTTTTGTTGGATTACTGAGAGGGGGGGTGAATCAGTAATAGCATAATTATAATCCTTTTTCTTCAAATGTTATATCAATGTAGAATTATTATCCAATAATGAGTAGTAAGAAATAAACAATCACACACATACACAGTACACCATTGTTTTACGTGGAAACCCAAATCGGGAGAAAACCATGGAATGCTTTTTATTATATGTATTGAAGAATTACATTCATTGGAAGCATCAACTTCCTTTGTTTTCCAGCTGCAACTGGAAGGAGGCTCCAACCCACTAGTTTCTCAGGATACAACCTAAGGGAAGCTCCAACTCCCCAATTCTCTAGCTACAACCAGAAGGAGGCTACAACCCCCAATGTTCTACGGATATAACTGGAAGGTGGCTACAACCACCTGTCCTTGCACCGTCCTACCACCCTGAAGTAGAAGTAGAATTATGGAACCACTGTCACACTATCCCTATGAGATATACCACTATAAACCTGTACCAATAAATCTGAACCATGCATCAACCTGTACCTCAACCTGTAATCAACTTGTACCATAAACAAGTGCATCAACCATGCACCAACCTGTAATCAACCTGTACCATAAACAAGTGCATCCAACCATGTACCAAGNAGCAATATAATCATTGTCGGAGACCTTAACCTAGTCATGAATGGAAAAGAAAAAAGGGGAGGAAGGCCCAGCAAGGACCAAATGATTTTTGTAGTAGAAGACATCATACAACAGTGGGACCTAATGGATTTTAAACCAAGCAAGGGGCTGTATACATGGACCAACAACAGGATAGGGGAGGAACACATTTCTGCCAGATTGGATAGGTTTCTGGTCCAAAGAACATTGTTGTTGGAAAGGAAGCTGATTTCCACTGCCATCCTCCCCAAGCTCACCTCGGACCACAAGCCCATCTTGCTCCAGCTAGAAGAAGAAGAAAATTTAGGTCCAATCCCTTTCAGATTCAACCCATTATGGAAAACAAAGAATGGGTTTGTAGAGACGGTTCAATGGGCATGGTCTACCCCAGTTAATGGCTCCCCCAATTTTGTCTGGGAACAAAAACTAAAAATAACAAAAAAAGCCCTCAAGGATTGGAGCAAACTACCGGAAAGCAACCCCAATACCCAAA